>JAUMHI010000067.1:8005825-8033202 GCA_032359435.1 Enteromius unitaeniatus
ACCAAAAACTCACAAAGGACGGGGGAGACCAGGACAGACCATAAAACATAGAACAGACAACGCCTACGGCGTTACAATTATCACAGAAGCGCTGGGGAGTAAGACATGCTATATCCAGGCTACATTAAGGTGGGACCTTACAGTACTTACACTGTGGTTACATACTGCACACAAATCTAGTTACTATGCAAGTACACTGGAATTAAGGACACGTACTATAATAATATAAATAATTGATCCATGGCTCGACTGTGCAAGAATTTAATGGTAAAATGTAAAATGTTTTTAGAAGAAAATTGAACAAGTCACTGCATGTCCTTAAAAAAGTAATAAATAGCTTAATTGTATACCAAATATCTTAATTATTTTAAGACGTCTTAAATTTGGGGACGGAAAGCAGGAAATGAAACCTAATGTGACTACTGAACTTCAAAAGATCTTTGCATACTGTAAATATGAGCACTGCAAAGTCAAAATGCATGTGTGTTGCACGTTCTAGGCTTGCATGTTTTAAGCAGTTCACAATCAATGAATACTGTGCATTTATGTCAGTCTCCAATGATCGACAGTTGAAAAGGTGACAGTTTTCACCTTACAGTGTTTATATTGTTATACATTTACATTTATTCATTTAGCAGACACTTTTATCCAAAGCGACTTACAGGTGGGGAAAACAGCAAGCAATTAGTCCTAAAGTGGCATAAAACAACTTAGGAAGTGCTCATAATACCATATAACAGGCAATGTTCAGATAAGTGCAGGCTAGAAAGGGAAAGAAAGAGTAGGGTTAATATTTATTTTTATTTTTTTATGATGTCAAATATTGTTGGAAGAGATGGGTTTTCAGCAGTCGTTTGAAAGTTATAAGGGAGTTGGCATTTCCAATATTGATGGGAAGATCATTCCACCAGCCAGGAACGGTGCAGATGTTTGAAAGAGTGCATATTTTAGCTCCACCCTTTTCAAATAAGCAGTCAGCATTTCTAAATAGACGTTTCAAAATAAATGTCCCAGTCTAATTCTCATTTCTTTATAATTATGTATTATAGAATAAAGGTTGTTTTGTTTTTAACACTGGGATTTTGGCATAACCAGTATCTAGCTTTTAATTCAGCATTAATTCATAATCTGGTGGCTTTATGAATTAAAGCTACATCATCACTGAAAGGAAAGATTGAGAAAACTATTTAACAGATTATTAAATATATAGATTTTACTAGTATTTACAATGTAACCTGAGCACCTAGACTCTGAAGGATTTCACTGCAAATAAATTCAAACAGTGATCCATCTGACAAACACCCAGCAGCAAGCAACACAACCGCTACAGACTGAAAGAAAAACTGTCCTTTAATTTCTCCCCAGTTCCTTACAAGTAAACCAGTGGGTTGCATAGAAACATAGGTCACAGGATATTTAAAGTACAACAGTGACTGAGAAAACCAGAACATAGAATGTAAAACCAGGACGACAGAGAACAACGTGCACATTATACGACAAACAACTGAATATCTCAAAAGACACGATATGAATACATCTTGAAACAAGGAGGGAAACTTGAAACACCTGTGACACACACCTGGGATAAATAAAACACTGACCCAATCTAGACCCCTGGGTGGCCACTTTGGATTGTGACCCTCGGATGGCCATGACAGATCTGGAACCTGGGATGGCCACGGCGGATCTGGAGTCTCGGGCGTCCACAGCGAATCTGGACCCTTGGATGGCCACTGCTCGATCCCCATCCCACGCTTCCCCATCAGAACCCTGGCACACCTACCGACTAGGCGGACTGGAATCTGCGGGAGACTGGGTCGGCACTCCTGGGCGTGAATGCAGAACGGAGTTTGCGGAGATGTGTGTGATATGCTATACGGCCTCTGTGGGACTTTCCAACAGCAAAGGAATCGAGCAGCGCTCTGGCGGCGAAATAGCGTATTGTGGCACTCTCTCTTCCTGGACCCGGACCCAACCCAGGCAGGAGTATAACGACAATATATCAACCACCGGGGGTGGGTACAATCATGTTGCATATCTCAGCTTGCCCAGCCATGGTTCAAATCACTGCATGCTGTCCAGGAGAGCTCTATCGTGCAGCCACTCTCACAACATATCACGTTTCCCAGAGAATGGCTGATCTGGAGTCGAGGGAAAGCCCAGGTGGACCTCCCTGACAGAGGGGCCCCTTGGCATGGCTGCACTGGCGCAAGTATGCCTTCCCTCCAGTGAGCATTGTGCAAGGTTAGGTAGGATGAGGAACAGGTCCTGCTGGTTGCGCCATACTGGTCCACTGGACCTGTTTTTCAGGAATTCATGTTCCTTGATGCAACAGACCTACCACTGGCGGTGGTGAACACTATCATTGAGGCCAGAGCCCCCTCTACTTGGCAGGTCTAAGCGCTGAGGAGTCTGGTCGCAGATTGGTATTCTTCTCACAGCGAAGAATGGTTGGAGTAGTGCTTTCTTTCTTGCAAGAGAAGTTGGAGCATAGGCTATCGCCCTCCACTTTGAAATTGCATGTGACTGCTGTCATTCCTGTTGAGACAGTGCTCCTCACCGCACTCAATTCCATCAAGAGGATCGGAGACCTCCAAGCATTTTTGGTAAGCCAAGAGTGTTTTGTTTTTTCAGCCCAGCCTACTTTCATGTTGTCCTGAGACCCTAGCCTGGATACGTGCACTAGAAGTGTTGTCTCCTCCCATGCGTTGGTGCACGGCACATCTCTGGCAGACATCTGTAGGCTGGGTGACACTGAAAACCTCTTTGCATGGTACTACAATGTCCATGTTGAGCCAGTGTCTTCCTGCCAGTTGCATAACAGATAGGTAGCACTGGTCGGTGTCTTGCTTGCTGCGCCATTCCCCCTCACACAGGGATGTGAGCGCTTTTCCTCCCAATCGAGTTTCCCATGTGGCAAACACTGGTCAAGCATCCTCCAGCAACCTTGGCAGTCAGACTGGGCAGAGTAGTCTGATGCCAGGGCCCCTTTGGGTGAACCCATACGTGTAAGGTTTCCCTTCAGGTGAACTCGTTTCTTCTCTTGGCAAACTACTCTGTCGGCCTCTGCTATCAGCTGCTCCTCCCCCCTCTTTAGTATGACCTGCCTCAAAGACCCAGTTCATTTCAGTGTTCCCAAATGTCACCTCCCTTCGGGCAGGATGTGTCTAATTTCAAACCTTTGCAATTTACCAATAAGTTGTTTAAAACATTTAAAATAAGGTATCAAGTTAACTACACTAGGTTTTGCTCTTGGGAGCCCAAACAACTCTGACATCTTTGAGAAAAGGCCAATGAAACTTGGTGTGCCGAATTTGCATAGCTGATATACCGGACGTCCGATATACACTCCCCTAACCGGACGTCCCCTACACACTCCCACCATACTAATACGGTGTTTGACCCCCTTTCGCCTTCAGAACTGCCTTAATTCCACGTGGCATTGATTCAACAAGGTGCTCAAAGCATTCTTTAGAAATGTTGGCCCATATTGATAAGATAGCATCTTGCAGTTGATGGAGATTTGTGGGATGCACATCCAGGGCACGAAGCTCCCGTTCCACCACATCCCAAAGATGCTCTATTGGGTTGAGATCTGGTGACTGTGGGGGCCATTTTAGTACAGTGAACACATTGTCATGTTCAAGAAACCAATTTGAAATTATTCAAGCTTTGTGACATGGTGCATTATCCTGCTGGAAGTAGCCATCAGAGGATGGGTACACGGTGGTAATGAAGGGATGGACATGGTCAGAAACAATGCTCAGGTAAACCTTGGCATTTAAACAATGCCCAATTTGGACTAAGGGGCCTAAAGTATGCCAAGAAAACATCCCCCACACCATTACACCACCACCTGGCATGATGGATCCATGTTCTCATTCTGTTTACGCAAAATTCTGACTCTACCATTTGAATGTTTCAACAGAAATCGAGACTCATCAAACCAGTCAACATTTTTCCCGTCTTCAACTGTCCAATTTTGGTGAGCTTGTGCAAATTTTAGCTTCATTTTCCTATTTTTAGTGGATATGAGTGCTACTCAGTGGGGTCTTCTGATGTTGTAGCCCATCCACCCTTAAGGTTGTGCATGTTGTGGCTTCACAAATGCTTTGCTGCATACCTAGGTTGTAACGAGTGGTTACTTCAGTCAAAGTTGCTGTTCTATTAGCTTGAATCAGTTGGCCCATTTTTTCTCTGACCTATAGCATCAACAAGGCATTTTCGCCCACAGGACTGCTGCATACGGGATGTTTTTCCCTTTTCACACCATTCTTTGTAAACCCTAGAAATGGTTGTGCATGAAAATCCCAGTAACTGAGTAGATTGTGAAATACTCAGACCGGTCTGTCTGGCACCAACAACCATGCCACACTCAAAATTGCTTAAATCATCTTTCTTTCCCATTTTATCATTCAGTTTGGAGTTCAGGGGATTGTCTTGACCAGTACCACATCCCTAAATGCATTGAAGCAACTGCCATGTGATTGGTTGATTAGATAATTGCATTAATGAGAAATTGAACAGGTGCTCCTAATAATCCTTTCATGGCTAGCTAATGCACTTTTCACCCTCTTGTTATTTTTCCCAAATGTACTGGCCACCAAAAGTGGTCATTTCTTATTTTTCCGAATTTCATTGCCTATAAAAATAATTGTTTTTAATTCTCTGCCCTCAGTTCACCTCCTAACCCTTTCCCCCCACAAACACTAGATTGGAGTCCAATTTGTTTTCTGAATTCTCACCTCTGTATTTTACTACCATCCTGGAGCTTAAACCAGTCAAGTTTTTTATTTCTATGCCTTTTTAACTGTTAAACAAAATCCCAGGCCTGTAGCACTGAACTAAGGTCACGGCTTTGATTTCCACTGAATCTATGAACTGATAAACTGACGTACTTGAATGCAACACAAGTCTCTTTGGATAAACGCATCTGCCAAATGCAGGAGCGGTTTGAAAGCGTGGATTTGTGTATGCGTGCAGCAGTTGGAGGACATGGAAAGCGCTTTGCTTCTTTGCCAAACTCAGAGTTTGTGGTGACTGAAGGGAATCTAGAATTGGGTTGTCAGGTTTCTTGGCAAACGCCAGACATCGCTTAATCGACGCCAGAGATCCTGGACTGAAATTACACTCCGCTCTCATCCTTCAAGAAACAAAAGTTACTCACGTAGATCTCCGCGCCGTAGAATCCGTCCTGATACACCACCCTGAGAGACAGAGAAGAGACGACGAGAGCACTTGATTATCACAGACATGAGCATCGGAACTGCTGCATCATGAATAGAGTCACATGACTGAAAGAAACAAATGACTTTGCACAGCTGTGAATCGACTGATTTGAACGGAATGAATTATGTGACAGTCGATGTAATTACTGATCAGTATTTGCTGAGAAAGACTCACGCGCCGTATGCCGGGACGGGTGGAGGAGGAGGAGCCGTGCGGAAGGTGTTGTAAACGGCCCGGCCTCTGCCCCGCAGATGAGCGCCTCTGTACGCCACCGTCGCTCCAGCCGCGGGATACGGGAAACCCGTCACTGCACACACACAGAGAGAATGAGCATTAATGAGGGCAGCGGATGAGGTGCATGTGTCTCTATCACACACAGACACTTTTAAACACATCCTGAGTGCTGTCTGCAGGTTCTAGGCTGAGTATTGCTGGTTGCTAGTTGTTTTTTACTGTCTTGCACCCTCAGGTCAACATGATCTGATCTCTAGATGCTACTTGTGCTTCTCCTGTTTTATCATCCAAGCTTACTATTTTATCCATTAATGAGTCATACTATTTACCTACTTTTGTCCATTTTCTTGGCCAAAACTATTTTTTCACAATATTTATATATAAAATGTTATGTATTGGTACATGTAAACATGTATTGGTTAAATTATTTTTTTTTTTCATTATTTTATTAACCATTACTGTCTTATTTACCCATTTTATTGGCCAACAAAGTATTAATTTTTTCCACTATGTTTTTCTTATTTTTACTCATTATATTGACAAACAAAATAATGTTTTCCCCCCTAGTATTTTTACCCATCTTATTGGAAACCTTTTTTTTTTAAATGACTAGCAAATGTACATTATTTTGTTTACCATTCTTTTCTTATTTTTAACTATTTTATTGTGCAACAAAAGTATTTCCCTCCTGTTTTTTCATTATTTTTACCCAATTTATTTCTCACCCAATAAATTTTTTTTAATGAATGACTGACTGATTTGGGATTTCTTTTATTATACGCATTTATCAATGTTTATTAAATGAACCACACAACAAAAGGAAATTTTGACCCTATCATAAGCTACTTTTTTGTCCAACAAGAGAATAAAAGTAACATAATAAATAATGATTATACAATTTTCTATTACATTTTCTGACAAAAAAATGAGTTTCTGAAATTAAATAACTATTCAGCTCATATAAGTCTCTCTCTTTTTATGCTACACAGGCATCCAGGTTGTGTGATATATGTAAATGAAGCTGATAATGAGCAGGCGATAGGCTACACTGCCTCAATAAAAACACATTCATCAAACCAGTCAACATGCTGTGGCACAAAACAGCTGAAAAAAATAAAATAGAACAGCAGAAAGAGCGAGAAGGACATGAAAACACACAGACTGGTAAGCAGCCGCTCAGCTGTTTAAAGCTGGTTATTGTGAGGAGCTGGAGGAGTAATCCACACGCGGGGAATAGATGCAGATTCGTCAAACCAACAGCAAGTGCTTCATTATCTCCTTAGCGTGCCGAGAAACAATGAGAGAGCTCATCTACACTCATTAAAACACTTCAGACCAGACCAGACTTACAGGGACTATACAAGAGCTTAAAGAAAGATCTGAAATCATCATCATGTCATCATTGACTGCTTTAGGGGATTTTTATTTGCTTTTAAGAACTTAAAAGTTTGCATTTAGTGTGTGTGTGAGAGTTAGTCATTTTTAAAAGATAGCCTGTATACTTCATGAAATAGAAATAGTACCCTTATTTTTTGATTATGTAATGATAGGACTAAAATTTCACATTGTAATACACACACACACATATATAATGTATTTATTTTTATACTATTTTTATATTTGGTATATTTTAATTACTAATAACACATTTAAAATCATTTCACAATTTATATAATATACCATATA
Source organism: Enteromius unitaeniatus (assembly GCA_032359435.1). Classification (NCBI taxonomy): domain Eukaryota; kingdom Metazoa; phylum Chordata; class Actinopteri; order Cypriniformes; family Cyprinidae; genus Enteromius; species Enteromius unitaeniatus. The sequence goes on from JAUMHI010000067.1 coordinate 8,012,975, forward strand.
TACTGTTTTATGAACTTTTTTGTGTTTGATATATAAATTACTAACAAGATATTAAAAATAAAGTCAGCAGCTATTTGCACTGAGTGTAAATAATGATAGATGTTATTAACGCTAAGTGAAAACAGCAGTAGTGCTATTTATAACACTTATTGAAAATAGTGGCAATTACTTGCACCTATAATGTATAAATTATAAAAACGTGCAATAAAAAAGTGTGCAATAATAACTTATTAAATGCAATTTTTTATTTTAATTCAAATTAATAAATGGATGCCACATTACTGGGACTATAAAGCCTTCTGTACACCTACCCCAACCCTACCCAAAACGTTTTTTAACTTTGATTATTTGCTTTAATTTTATTGAAAATAAATAACTTTCTGATTTGATAAGAGATCTGAAAAAGAAGATTGCATTAAAAAAAGCACATGCTTTACCATCTACGCCACTGCAAATTAAGATTAAATAGAACTCTGTTTGAATAATTACACAATTTATGTAATTTACTATATATACACTGTATAAATTATTGTTTGCAAAGAAAGAAAGAACTGAAATGAATTCTTCCTTGAGGGAAATCCTGATATAATAACCCCCCAGTATCACTATTTGAGCTGTTCTTCATTTGTTAAAGTAATCGGAAAAGATCTTCAGCTTCCATGTTTCCACCAGCAGAGGCAAACACAGCAGAGCCGCTGATCCAGAGCTCATTACCTCACACTCATCACTAGAGGCTCATGGGAAGGTTTGGATTGCAAACAACAAAGAAAGAACCAGGAATCTGGCGCCACAAAGACTTCCATCAGCACACACACACACCCCTTAATACTGCAAAATACACACACCTCTCAATAAAAAACCTGCATGTGACATCACACACGTGCACACACACAGCACTTTACTGCAAGGAGCCCAGATATGAACAGAGACTGTCAAAGTACAAAACAACACAAAAGCATCACAGGAACATCTTAAAAAATAATGTTATTGTTATATATGTTTCTATAGATAAAGTAAATTGAATTAAATTACATAGAACTAAAAGTAAATATTTTCTTGCAGATGCCACTTCTAAGCGCACTGCAGGAAAATCCACATTCCCAAGTGTGATTAAGGATGCCCAGATTGCTTTCTTAAACAACAACAAACAAACACATAAATTATTAATTGTTTGGAAAGACGTGAGCATGAACGAGTGTAAATGAAGACACTATTTTCTTCTGGGTGATGGAAGCTCTTCCCTGAGCATGTTAGTGGCTGCAGGCCGACAGCCAACTGCTGAACGTATGCTGACGTTTAGTCCTGATAAAGCGTCTCTCAGCAGCAGACGACGAAACACACACCCTTGAGAGGAGCCGCAGTATTTAAAGGGTCGAGCATAAAGGCAGAGATCTGAGATGGACCCTGAACTTCCTTCAGCTGAAACCGGAGCTGCTCGTCTCATCAGAGCGCAAAGGCTTGGTACACCAGCCGGCAGTAAATGGAGAGAAACCCCTGTGAGTGAGTGTGTGTGTGTGTGTGTGTGTGTCGCTGCACGATTACATTGCGAGTGCTGGCAGCATCAGTCACTCCAGTGCTCTCATTCTGTTAGACGACTGAAAGCTAATCTGAGACACTCGCAAAGTCCATCCATACAGTGTCCCACAATCTGATAACTGTGACTGGACTATTCTCTCTTCACACACACACACACACACACACACACACACACATATGAACATCACTCAAGAACATTAACTCAATTATTAAAATATATGATTATTAGTAGTAACATTATTTTTTTTTAAATAGAACTACATACATGTATATATAAACACTTTGTATTAAATATATTTATTAAAAAAAAAAAAAAAATCGATCTGAATCTGTAGGTAATCCTGTAATGGTGAATTAACGTGTTAGCATATGGCTCTGCTGAGCTCTACTGTCATTTCATTTTCCTTATGAAAGACTTTTACAGTCATCGAGACTCGAGGGCAAATCAGAATGAACTCAAAACTGAGCGCGCGAGACGAACTAAAGCCAATTACTCTGCGCTGAATTCTTCATTTGTGCCACCGAAGAGTTTTAAAGAAATGTGATCTGTGACTGCTAATCAAATGGAGCCCAGAGCTAACTAGCAGCGCTAATGATACGACCACCATCTGACTGCCATAAATTACAGCAGCGTTCAACAGCCTGTGCCTTTATTGGGAATGGAAAGGATCTAGTTTGGCTAATATCACGCTAGCATGAGTCGTTTTATTGGTGCTGCTGGATTGGCGACTGAGGAGTGCAAACGCAGCACTCTCCGCTTCACCTCCGTAAAGTGGGAAATCACTGACATCAGCACTGCGCCTCTGAGCAAGACATTTAACCCCGCATCGGCCCAAACGGGACAGAGCCACTAATACAACTGCAGTGAACCTGTCTGAGTCAATAATAGCAGACACATGACAAACATCACTACTGATCACACCAATGCACGGTCTCACCCTGCAACATCTGAATGATCCCTCAATCTACTACCCTAGAAACACACTAGCAACCAGTCAGAACACTTTAACAACTAAACAGCAACACCAAGACAAACATTTATCTATGTGCTATCCATCCATCTATCATCCTAGCAACAACAGAACGCCCTAGAAACCAGAAACACTTTAACAAATGAATAGCAATACCATGACAACCATCTACCTATCTATCCATCCATCATCCTAGCAACCAGTCACAGCACCCAAAAACACCCTAGCAACCAATCAGAACACTTTAACAACTGAATAGCAATGACAACCACTTACCTATATATCATCCTAGCAACCAATCAAAACACCCTAACAACCAGTCAGAACACTGAACAGCAACAGCATGATAATGAATAATCTAGTTATAATCCATCTATCATTCCGGAAACCAGTCAAAACACCCTAACAAACCCTAACAATTGAATAGCAACACCATGACAACTATCTATCTATCTATCTATCTAGCACCCTAGCAACCAGTCAAAACACCCTAGCAACCAGTAAGAACACTTTAACAACTCAGCAGCAACACCATGACAACCATTTATCTATTTAATGATCCTTCTGTTATCCTAGTAACCAGTCAAAAACTCTGAAAACCTGTCATAGCACCATAGCAACACTCTAGCAACACCCTAGCAACCAGTCAGAACACTTTAACAACTGAATAGCAACGCCATATAGGTAATCCATCCATACTTTCAACCATAATCCTAGCAACCAGTAAAAGCACAAAGCAACATCCATCAATCAGTTTTTTTTTGTTGTTTTTTTTTTGCCTGGCCAAAGCCGTATTTGATTGGTTCATGTGTAAATAACTGCTGAGGTTGCTAACTGAGGGAACTGAGAGCACACTCTCTTGGCCTGACACCTGGTTACTTCGTGCACTTACTCAGAGTAAATGTATTCTGAAACGCTTTCGAGGTGGATTTAAATCTGATCACTCAAACCACTTCAGGTGGTGTCTGGGATGCACTCCAGATGAAGCAGGACAAGCCTAAATCTATCTACTAGTGAAAACCACATATGCACATTTTACTCCTGCCAAAGTGTAAATAAAAAACAGTGAGAGCGGTTTATAGGTTATACAGTATGACATGATATAGTCAGATATAATGGAGCTAAGTGACCGTGTGTAAACACTCTCTCTCTGTCTTTACTCTCCATTCCTCAAAATCACTTGGCATGAAGCATTCCACACATTATGCAACTAACACAAACAATTAATGTAAAGAAATAGTTTGGAATTTCTGCTTATTATAGGCTAACTTATTCATGAAATAATGGCTTTCATATTTTTATAGTATCCTTTGCTAGACCTGACAATTATTTTGGTATAATCATATCAATATTGAAAAAGACCCAGGAAAAAACATTTCTATCACCCTAGCAACCAGTCAGAACACCTTGGAATCTGGTCATATCTCTCTAGTAACACCCTAGTTACCAGTCAGAAAGCCTTAGCGATGGCATGAAAATCATTAATCTATGTCCCATCTATGTCAACCTAGCAACTAGTCATAAAAAAATAAAATGAAAAATAGCAACACCCTGGCAACCAGTCCGAACACTTGCATGACAACTGCATAGCAACACCTTGGCAACCTCTCCAAACACTTGCATTACAACGGCATCCTGTAGCCATGGCAGCCACCTACCCGCATCCGATATAGACAGCGTTTCTGATTATAATGGGTTCGAGAGTTTTTTGTGGTGCTGCTCATGTCTGGTGTAGATACTGTGCGAGACGACAGAATAAAGCAATGCTCTTCCTCACCTGCATAGAGCTCCGGTCCGTAAACGGCTCCTACCACCGGATTGAGTTTCCAACCTGCAGAAACAAGACAGAGATGTGCTTGAACAGATCCCAGAGCTATCACAGAGAGTCAGCTGTGTGCTGAGAGGAGCTCTTACTGTTTGTGTACGGGTTTACTACTTTCTTATTCGTCATCACTCTTGCCGTGGCGTTGTTCACCTGAGAGAGAGAGAGCGATGTGTGAGCGCACCGCAGGGACGTACATCAGAAACACATGCATATGAACACTGCTCTCATGCAAACACACATGCACATGAGTAATATCCCTCTGCTCTTTCTCTAATCATCCACAATGCATCTCTTCTGGCTGTTCTGAGCCCTGCACTTTAAAGAATGTGTTATTGTATTCATATATTTTGCTTCGTTTTTGCAGTTTTTGGTGTTATTTAATAGATGCTTGGAATTGATGACATACACAAGAACTGGTAAAAAAAAAATTAAAAAAAATAAATCATAGATTCAGCCTTATGTTTTAAATATTTGGTTCAACAGATTAAATGTCTAAAAATAAATATTCTGGGCAATTTAATAACTTAATATCTATTGATAACATCTGTAAAATATTTTGTCTTTTTTTCTTTAAATTGAACAAATGTAATTTAATATATTTTTTTGTGCGTAGTTGTTAGAGCATAAGTCATATTTAACCCAGAATATTGCTTTCAGATGTCACAAACACACACAAATGTGGACAGGTATCGTGCAGATGAATCTCAGGATGAGGACAGGAAATGAGGTCAGTAGGCAGGAAAGGAGGACGGAGAGAAATGGAAAAGGAAAGCACCTCGATTTTACGTCCTTCTACGATTGTACCGTTTAGTTTCTCCCGCGCATGATCTGCGTCTGCGCTCGTTTCAAAAGTTACAAAGCCAAAGCCCTGCGGATGCAAAGGAGTGAAGCAGGAGGAGAGAGAGAAACAGGATTGGAGAGAGTCAGGAGCCCACGATCGGAGGAACATGATCAGGAGGATTAAGAGACAGTAAAACAGCTTCAAGTTAGTGACACAAATAACATACAACATCTATAAACCTCTTTCAGTATGTCACGTGTGTAAAAACACTAGTAAGTAGGTTCATTTTAGGTTTAGTTTTTTAATAACCTAGGTTCAGTTTTATATATATATATATATATATATATATATATATATATATTTTTTTTTTTTATTATTATTATTTCTAATTTTTAATTTTATTGTTTTGTTTTTTTTTTAACCAAATATTTATCTACCAGGGTATAAAGATTTATGTGTTTAAAAAACAAACAAAACAAACAAACAAAAAAAATAATAAAAAAATATAGATATATATATATATGTGTGTGTGTGTGTGTGTGTGTGTGTGTTTAGTACTACTAAAAAGAATATAAATGTTAACAACTGTCTCAAAATAGAAGACATTTATTAGCTAAAAGTAATTTTTTTTACTGGTGTCAAATGATTAATCACATCAGAAATAACAGTTTTGGTTATTTTTGTTATTATATGTGTACTGTGTATATTTATTATATTTTGCAAAATACAAACACAGAATATATATATGTATATATATATATATTTACATGTATAATTTATATTCTATAATTTATCATTACATTTAAATATATTTAATGTAAAAAAATATATATAAACATGCAAGTATGTATATATACACATACATAATACTATTTTTTTTATTTTGCCAGCACCTTGTATTTTTTATAAAAATATATACTTTATTTAATGTTTATTATTTTATAATGTTTCATACCATACTCTAATGTGACATTTATCATACTGTTTATTACTAATATTTACTACTTAATTAGTTTTTCCATGTTTTTATATAACATATAACTCTGACTGGATTTGTCTGAAAGAAGAAAGTCATATATACTTAGGATGCTTTGAGTAAATGACAGGCTCTTTTTTATTTTTGGGTGAGCTTTCCCTTAAGTACAACATACTGTATCTGTCATATAGCTTATTTGTAGTTTAATATCTGATTTAGCTTCACATCATACCCAGAGTTTATTATATAAATCAATATATCACAATAGTGTAAAAGATGGCCTGTGATGACACACTGTCCAATAAGAGTGCAGAGGGGGCGGGGATATCAATGATGGACTGATGCTGTTTGGTTAATGCAGGATGAGCTACTAGCAGCTCGAGGGCTGGGTTTATATCAGTCAGAAAGATAAAGGAATAGAGCGAGGGCCGCATGAGTCCCGTGGACATCTCACACGCCTGCATCTGCTCTGGTTTATCACGCAATAATGAGCTTACACAGAGGGCCAAAACACAGCCCATTTTTCAAAAGGGACAAACATATTGAATGCAAATAGCTGCTTCTTAGAGAATAGATTGTTTATTAATGGGCCGGTGGGTTCATTATACAGCAACGCTGGAGGTGAGGACAGCAAGGCATCATGGGTAATGGGCTTTGTAGTGCACACAGCAGTGAATGGTTGTCATCTTCATCTTATCTAGCCGTGGGGGAAGGAGGAGGAAACATCAGCACGCACCTGTCAATCATGCTCTGTCCGGGGTCTCAGAGGTTACTTACGGGGCAAGCATTGAACCGTTTTTGTTACAGACCCCAGATAAAAAACTGTACTGGGAGTGTTTATGAAAATGCTTGCTGGCTTTTTTGTGAAAAACGGCTAAAGCTTCAGTCAGTGGATATAGCTGTAGGGAAGACCGGGGCTAGTTCTTACAGTAAATCCACACTGATATAAGAGTCACTTTATATCGAAACACATAAATATGAGCTCGTATATACAGGGTGGGCCATTTATATGGATACACCTTAATAAATTGAGAATGGTTGGTGATATTAACTTCCTGTTCGTGGCACATTAGTATATACTAGATGAAGTGAGGGGGGAGACTTTTCAAGATGAGTGGCGAGCATGGTGGCCATTTTCTTAGGGTGTATCCATATGAATGGCCCAACCTGTATATATATTACACAATTTCATTGGTTACAATCTAGTGCAAATCAATTAGGATTTAGTATGCTACTTTGTATTATATTTGAACAATATACATTGACTTTAAATAGTATTATCCATGCAAAATTGTAGTTTACTATTTTCATTATTTTCAATTGTTATTTATTTATTTATTTATTTGTTTATTAGTTTATGTATTTGTTTGTTTTGAACATATTTGTTTTTTTATTTTCTTGTAGTAATCAGCTAATAACATATTTTTTTTTATTATTAAGTTTTTCACCCAGTATTTATATTTCAGTTTTCCATTTCACTTTAATTTAACAAAAACATATTTTTTATTAAATTTTTCCATTAACATTTTAATATGTTATTTATTTATTGTTTTATTCATTTAAAGTCACTTTATATTTAAACTACATTTAAATGTAAGTTTTTTTTATGTTTACATTTTTGTTATTTCATTTTTGTCTTTCATTTTCACCTAATATTTATATGTCTTTATATATATATATATAATTTTAATTTATATTTTAATTCTATTTTAATTTTATTTCAATTAACACAAAAATATATATTTTATTTATTTTTTTTAGTTCAGGTTCTAGGTACAAATTTAGGATATTTTAATGTTTAACATTTCCAGCAAGTGGTGCTCCAAAATAGCCAAAATGTCAGAACATATAATCTTTTTGGAGGAAAATTAGTTAACAAAAAATATTTTTACACATACAGAACTGAATTGAACATCAGCAGTACATGAGTTTATAGTACTTTATTATGTCGATCGTCTGAACAAATAGTGAATCAGTGTGAAGTCCTCGGCTGACCTCGATCCACGACCAGCGCTCTGATTGTGTGCACTGCCGTGTCTGTTTTGTTCTTTGACTTTATAGTCTTTAATCTGAGTCAAGAAAGATCAAACCGGCATCTCTAAGCCAATAAAGAGTTCAGAAGAGAAGGAGAAAGATCGTGGCTACACAAACAGAGAAGAGAAGAAAGCAAGCGTCATTCATACCTTTGATCCTCTTTCATTAAAGATAATCTCCACGTCTAAGATCTTCCCAAATTGCTGCAGAAAAGGAAAGCGAGAGAAACAGAGAGCGAGGGAGAGAAAAGCAAGACGAAGACGGGAATAAGAGAGAGATAAATTGATTAGGAGCCTCTGTGTCCATGAGAAAGTGGGGCTCCAAACCTGGGATGAAATAATAACATCACGCATCCGGCAAACTGGAAATTACATAACACACAGGACATGTTAGATGCTTCCCACTGCAGGCTTCATGAAACAACTTTTCCTGAGTTTAGATTGTGAAAAACTTTTGCAATCCCGTTGCTATAATCACATTCCGCAGCGTTATTAAGCGTCTGCCGACTCTGAGGTCTCTGGCGTGAGGTTTGCAACGTGCGGTGTGAGTTTCTAATAACAGTGAAGTCTGTCAGGTGAGGTTTTCATTAGAAGTCTATCAAGTGAGGTTTCTAATGTGATGTATATGAAATCTCCGGCATGAGTTTATATCGTCAAGTCTGCGGTGTGAGGTTTCTGATGTAATTATTTTCTGGTTAGGTTTCAGTTGTAATGTATATGGAGTCTCTGGCATGAAGTCTCACATGAGGATTTTCATTCGAAATCTGTGCTGTGAGGTAAAAAGCTCTAGATGGCACAGGCTGAGGGGTTGTCAATGTAACTGATGATATTCAAAGAGTTAAACAACTTGGCACACACAGCTTGCTGTCTCACATTTATATGGCTGGCTAGCATTCACCTGAGATTCCTGCAGGGCGCTTACAGAGTTTCCCTGAAGCCCTCCTCCTTCCCAAATATTTTCACTTTGCATTTTAAAAATGCCAAGCATCTGGTGTTTTGTATGCATTTGGCCTATCAGTGTACACATCCATCACTGTTAGTTCCTATAGAACTGTTTTAGACCCTACTACAAAGTAGGAGATGATTTAGTTCCTGCAAATGGAGTTCCTAGAACTAAAAACTGAAACCACCAAAAAGCATGAGCAGCCGTCAATAGATCTAGGAACTGTGGAAAGATTCCTCCGTGATGATGTTCCTAATATGCTTTTGAGAATGAAGTCTCTCACATGAGGTCATATCATGTCATCTATTCTCATTAGAATATTGTGGTGTGAGCTTTCTGATAATTTCATTATATTTCTAATGTGATTTCTATTGAGTCTCTGGCATGTGGCCTATCAAGTGAAGTTTTTTTATTTTTTTTTTTCCCAGCAGAAGTCTCCGGCATGAGGTTTGTAATATGAAGCCTGTGGTGTGTAACATGATGGTGAGGTCTTTGGGGTGACGTCTCTCAGGTAAGGTTTTTCAGATTTTCATTAGAAGTCTGTGGTGTGAGGTTTCTGTGTTGTACCTGGAGTCTCTGGCATTGAGATCTATCATGTGAAGTATTTTTTGTTCAGTAGACGTTTCTGATGTTTTTGCATTGAGGCGAGAGGTTTGTAATAATATTTTTCTGTGGTATGGTTGTACGGTTTCAAATGTGATGTATTTGGAGTAAAGTCTTTGCTGTGAGGTCTCTCAGGTGAGGTTTTGTGTGATGTGAATTTTCTAATGTGAGGTATCTGAAGCCTCTGAAATGAGGTCTCTGGCATGAGGCTTATAATGTGAAATCTGCAGTGTGAACCTTCTGCAGTGAGGCCTCTGGTGTGAGCGATTTGAATTTGTTAGGGTATCTGCAGTCTCTAGTATGAAGTCTCTGGTGTGAGCTCTCATGAGAGGCCTGAAAGTGTCCCTGAGAGAGGAGAAAATGGGTAAAACAGGCAATTTAAGTACAGTATGTATACATTTCATAAATATAAAATGAACTATTTGTGTGCACTTCCTTTTTTTACTGATGACTTCTCTCTCTCTCGCTGTCTTGTTTTTGTTGTGTGGCATCGCTCCCAAGGGGGGAAACGTTCACCAATCTTCGAATTTAGCTTCCGTGCTGTTTGGATCGTTAGAAAGCGGAGAGATGAGGGACGAGCGCAAACCACTCTAATGAGCGCAGAGTGAGGGCGGCTTTTAATTGATGCCTGCAATGGTCGTATTATTTCATTAAAAGTAATTACCCTGTCAAGCATGCTGCATCGGCGTCATTTGGCCACTGCAGTAGAAAATAAAACCTCTGCGAGTGCCGTGCCGGATGGAAAGAGATGGCACCGGAAGTGTTAATAGGATCAAGAGCGGTGGTCTACAGACACCGACTACAAAAAAGGATGAATAGACTGGGTTATGGGGTTACGCTAATCAGACTACATGCTAATGATAATTAGCTGTTTGTGTGAAAGAGAGAAGAAAGAGGTCAGAAAAGAGTCGCTAGACATGAGAAGATAAGATTCGGGAAGCCTTCATCTTCATTAACAGCACTGCAATTAGCAAAGAAAAATCACATGAGATCTTTTTAAAATCTTAGTTGTTTCTCCTAGACAGTGGTTAGATAAAACAAAGGAGTCAATGCATTCTTTTGAATAAGATTCCTGCTTCTCAGATGTTTAAGTCACCATTGATCTCACATTCCTCCTCTAGAGCTTCAAAAGATTATCTCAATAATGTCTCAAACTGTGCTCAGATTTGCAAGTCCAAGTCAACTCAAATATGGTTATTTTAGGAGAATCATCTGAGATTGAGATGGAGATGATTCCTTTAAGCGGTCTCCTGAGCAATAACACTTTCCGGTGAAATTTCGGCATACAATTCAGAAATGCTCAAACTGGACAGAAAAATCACAAAGATCCCTTCAAAGCATCAACTGCTTCCCACTAGATTTCATTAGGTTGGAGGCTTTTGTTGAGGTCTTCAGCTTCTCATATATTTCTTGTGAAAAAAAGGACTAGTATGAAGTGTCTCCTTTCGGAAGAGATCTCAACAATGTCTAAAATTCTGCTTAGATTTCCCAAGACACCAAAGTCTGCACTCAAAAGTCAGAAATGAGACGTAAATGAGATTCAATGGAGAGTTTTGCTGAAGTTTTCTTCTCATAGGTTTCTCAGAAAAATGACCCTATAACCTCATGTCTTTCTTCTAGTGTTTCAGAAGAAATCTCAACAATGCCTCAAACATTGCTCAGATTTACCAAGATCAGAGATCTCATTACGAGCTCAAATTCTCTCAACATCAAAAAATCTGACATAATGGCAAAGTTCCCTAAAACTGGAATGGAAAAGTCACAAATCAGATCTCTCTCAACTGTTCCTCCTAGATTTCGATTAATTCAAATTGAGATTTTTGCTGAGGTCTTCAGGTCCTCAGATGATTCTCCAGGCAAACAGACACCAGTAATCTCACATTTCTCCTCTACCGTTTCAGTAGAGATCTCAACAATGTCTCACACTGTGCGCAGATTTGCCAAGTGTGCCGTCAAAATCAGATCTCTCAAATGTTTCTCTTCAAATGAGCACAGCTGCTTGCCGCATTCATTTTACGTCTCTAGTTTTATTTCTCCAAATTAATCTGAGGTGAAACATCCGAGACATTGCTAATGCTCAAACGAATTGAGTGCAATAACATTTCAAGAACGACTCTGTGCTCTTGCTCTTTTTGTTTGTGCTACAGCCGCAATGGCTTAATATTATTGCTCATCCAATCAGCATCTGTGTGAAACTGTAGGCTGAAATCTATCAATTTATTCAAATGAATGCACATTCTGCGGAGGGCTCAATCAGAGACACACAAACACATTAAATCCCCAGCGTGAGCTCAGTGTTGTATGCTGGGGTTTTCCCTGGCTAGCGTGCCGCGGATGCTAATTGTTTTAACCAGGCCTAATGGACCAGTGATAGAGATTAATTAGTTTGGTGGGAAAGTTGCGTATGGTTGGGGAAGTGGTCGTCTCTACTGAGCATGCTCAGTTACCCCCTGTGGTGGCAGCTTTCTCATGCATACGTGCAGGAAAACCTTAGCACAGCGCTGCAGGGAATGAAGCACTTAGTAGTTTTGCAGAGGAGTGTGCTGCAATTGAATACAATTCAGGGGTTCGTACTTACTAGTAATAGATATAAATTAAGCGTGTTTGGCATGCTGTCCAGGGAGTGTGCTCGGAGCTCGGCGGACTCCTGAGCCCTAGGGATTTTATCCCTTCTTGTCCGCGAGGAGCGCATAAATGCATAAATGTCTGCCAAATTATTACATTATAATTTAATAGGTTGTGATCAACAGCTTGCCAGTCTCACAGTTTGCCATGGGGGAAAAAAAAGAAAAAACGTATACTGGAAGCTTACGTAAAAAGTGTGATTTTATCAGAAAAGTAATCAAAGAAATTCAATATAGGTGCAGTGCATTCTGGAAAATGACACGCTCTTCCATGAAGCGCTTTATGTCTTTATGTTTGACAAAAGTTGACAACAATTTATTAAATATGATGAATATATGAACTGAATAAAACAATCCTGGCTGCATATGAAACATCAAACTTTTAAAATATTTTTTAAAATGTTATTAATCATTGAAATATTAAAACATTAAAACTAAATAAAATTAAATATTAAAATGTAAGCTAAAATATTACAACTATAAATCAAGCAGTTGTCAAGTTTATCTTTTAAAACTCTAGCTACTCTAGAATAAATAAAAAATAATAATAATAAATACCGTTATATGAATACATTTCCAATAGCAATTCTACCTGACTTTTACTTTGAATTTGCTACCTGAATTTATATTCAGCAACTGGATTGGATTTTAAAACATTCTCAAAGGCCGGAGTAATTTTTATTAATTAATTAGTTTGACTTTGAGGCTTTGCCAAGTTATTCTTGATTTTTAAAATGTGCTTTTCTGGAATTTGGAACTTGGAACGCAATCGTAAATTCAATCCTAAATGCCGAAATTTAATGTAAATAGTTTTTCAATACTGACACATTCGAAAATATTCTAAATATTGCTTTTCTTGTAGAAAATAAGTGATTATTTTCCATTATTTCACCAATTTTGCATTATGTTTGCAACTTCAATTCAAATGAAGAAACTGGAAATCTAGCCGGATAATTATTACAGTTATAAAAGTTGTATTTGTAATCCAGTTTACACATTCAGTTAGCATTTTTCAATTCTGTTTGCAACCTCAGTTGGAATGCAGATACTAAATTGTAATGTAAAAGACTTTCTCACTTACATAGTAACAACCTTGCCTTCAACAAGTTTATCTTGATCCAAGCTGCTTTTCTAGTTTAAAAATGAGAGTTCTAAAATTTTCAATTCCAATTTATTTGACAATTCAATTAGTGATTCTCAATCTTGTTTGCATCCTCAATTCATATGCAGAAATTAAACTCCAATTCAAAAGGCACTGTCAACTCAATCATGAATGGCCAGAGAAGCCGGATTAGCTGGATTCTCCGACAGAGGAATTATGCACAAAGTACCCTGCCAAAAAAGCTCATGTCGTATTCTGCAAACCAAAGCAGTATTGAAGGCAGTTTCAGAGCTCTGCATCTTTTGAAGTGCTCTGATTGGTGGTTTTTCCTTTAATGCGAGTGGTCTCCCCATACTGATGAAGACTTGTTCGCTGCTCAGGAGTCAGATTTAAGCAGATCTTTAATTCCGTCTCTTAAAAGAGGAGAGCCGCAGGTGGAATGCTAACACAGTGTCTGCACAGCGGGAAAGCCGAAGATGAAGGTAAGGCCCCCGTGAGAGAAATTCCCAGCAGCCCTTCAGGCCCACAGGCGGAGGGGAAGAAGAAACAGTCCTAAAGCCAACACAAAGCCGGAGGTTTTACTTCTAGGAACATTCTCCTACCTCACATTTCCATACGGACATCCTCAGTAATAAACCACTCGGCTCCGGATAATGAGCCTTGTACTTCTGCACTCATTAGCGACTCCCAGACTCCAGCGCTTTAGCCTGCGACGCTAACCTGACGCCCCACTCATTTAGCTTCGACTCTCCGTTAGCCAAGCAGCTAATTAGCTGCACTGCTTTCTCTTGGCAAACCTTCGGCCCTGCTCACCACAGGCTAAATCTCCATTAGCCACAAGGCTAATCAACGCCGCCAAGCTTTGTTAGCGCGGGATCGAGTCATTAGTATGGCTTACTTGAGTCTGTGCAGGCAGATGGAGCTTATAGCGAGGGATTACATCTTAAGGTGTTGGGTTTACATGTAAAGTATGGACATATTTCTTTTGTTTACCATGTGTTGTCTTATGTAAATGCGGCTAACTTTCAGCATGCTAACAGCAAGTAACAGCCATTTAGTGCTTCAAGCAGTTCCAGCAGAACTATTTTGTTCTATTTCATTGTAGGTTTATTAACAAGATTATTTTTTAACGCTTTAAATAAACCAATCATTACTGAAGTGTGGTTTCAAGAAAATAGTACTTCACGTTTTCTACTTCAAGGAGTTTTTGAGTAAGCTGTTCACTTGTGAAGGAAAACGAGTGGAAATTTGCTGAAAATGCAGTCACCCTCAGGCCATGCAAAATGTAGATGAGTTCATTTCTTCATCAGAACAGATTTGGAGACATGTAGCACGTCCTCTGCAGTGTATGGGTGCCGTCAGAACGAGACAACTTGCCCTCATTCAGATGAGGCGAATTGAGAAAGCAATATTATGGACCATGGACTAATAGAAATGAATGGATTGAAATAATAAAAAAAGATACATTTGTTTCTTTCAAACCTGAAGCCTTCACTTCTTATTGGTGACTATAGGGATGTTTTTATCAGCTGTTTGGACTCTCACTCTGCCGGCACCCATTCACTGCAGAGCATCCATTGATAAGCGAGTACATTTCTCCAAATGCATCCTGATTTAGAAACATTCAAATATTTATAACGGTAAACAAGACCGAAATATAGAAAGCATGCCAGCTTGGTTAGCAGTGATTAAACAAATGTCCCCAGTCGATCATATAGTTTTTGGCATCCATACTGAGTTTGCATCATACGGTATATCTCTGGACCACCTATGCACAATTACTGCGAGCTAATTACCGTGCTGATTTGGCATACACAAACCTGGCAGCCTCGGAGAACAATAATCCAGCTATCACAGAGCATGATGGGAAAACGAGTG
The DNA here is from genome assembly GCA_032359435.1 of Enteromius unitaeniatus. Lineage (NCBI taxonomy): Eukaryota > Metazoa > Chordata > Actinopteri > Cypriniformes > Cyprinidae > Enteromius > Enteromius unitaeniatus. The sequence continues at coordinate 8,028,247 of JAUMHI010000067.1, forward strand.
AGGGGCCACAGACCATGTTGTATGTAATTTATATGGCTATGCGGCGGTCTGTGCTGTAATTAACATCATCTTTTCGACAGAGCCACCGGCCGACACCAGCCCAAACAAATGAGCGCTGTTTAAAGCAGCTTTTCTGGCCAGCCTGCTGCTGACGGGTCATTAGGATGATTGAGATGATTTTAGCAAATAAGAAGGAAGTGGGGTGTGTGTACATTTAGTGAGCCCACATAGTCACCTTATTACATTCACCGTATCATCTGCAGAGAATGGTTTATGTAATTCGTATATTTAGATATAAAGATGTTCTCACTAAGTATTTTGATTTCCATTACAAATATATACTCATTCTTAAATAAACATATATACTTGAGACGCAAAACAACTCACGATAACATGTTTTACAAGTAAGTGAGCTTATGCTTAGAAGAAAAACTGAGGAAATGAGGAAAGAAAATCTAAATCCCTTACTTCAAAGGGAAAACAAGATTATTTTCTTACCCCAATGGCATTTTGTGTTCTTCAATTTCAAACTTAATTTTGACTCTTTCATTTTTTCTTCAGAACACAAGATTTGATATCTTAAGTAATAAGAGTATTTAATTACACTTTATAATTATACCTGATACTTTTGCTTCTCAACTAAATGTACGTTAATTAAAGAATGCCTAGATTCTTGTAGTGGAAAGCAAGACAACATATTAAGTATAATTTTTTTTTTTTTTTTCAGCGAAGTAGCTGCTGTGAATACTTAATATTTGATAACCATTTTTGACAGAAAACATCAAAGGCAGTTATCCTGTGATACAAACTACTCGACCTCTTTTGCCTAATTTCACCATTTAACCATTTACGTGATTAATGGAATCCATATTGAATGTGGCAAGACAAGAAACAATTTGCTGTTTTCCCTTTTTAATTATGTTCACACTTCTTTGTATTTTAAAGGAGTCATACAGAGCCAATTTTCCACAAGCTAATATGATTCTTTAGGGTCATTGGCAAGTTTGTAATATAGTTTATTTTAATGTTTCTCAAAGATAGATTTCTTTAGAAATCACTCTGTTCTGTGTACTTCCCCTTTAAATCTTCACGAGCTCCGCTGACCCCACCCCTCTTTTCCGCGCGAACATAAACGCATTTTGGGTGATCAAGGGTGCGTTTCCCTTCAAAACCAAATGTAACGTTAATTTTCCATTTCTTCAGTCACTTAAATGACTGCAGCTATGTTCCTTTAATACACTCAACAACAAAACACCTCAATCTTTTAGGAATCTTGCTTGTCTCTGCGTCTCGGTCTGAAGACGGCTCACTCAGGGCGGGTCTGAGGTAAGATCAGTTCAGTCTGTGTGACACGCGGCTGTCAATCAACTATCACGGGAGTGGCCTCTGTCGGTGTGACGCCACACTGACATGCATTTGAGAAATTAAAAGAAAACTACTGCTGGATCTTTGTAGGGTGGTTGTGTACACACACTCCCAACACCTCACAACATTTCAGTCCAAACTGCTTGTAAAAGTGCATGTGGCACCGGATGACCCCTTTAAATATCCCTAATCTATACTAACACTTCTTCCAGCGATACAGTCCATTAACAATTCTCCTCTAAAATCTAAATAGACTCACATATATGACCCTGGAGCACAAAATAGCCAACAATACATTGCATGGGTCAAAATATATTCTATGCCAAAAATCATTGACATATTAAGTAAAGATGATCCATTAAGATATTTAGTAAATTTCCTACCATAATTACATCAAACCTTCATTTTTTATTTGTAATATGCATAGCTAAAAACAGCCTAAAACAGCTTGTTTTTACTTTTCTATATTTTATTTTCTATAATTTTTACACAAAGAAAGAAGGCGGAACTATTACTCTTGCTGAAGTGGAGCAATTCTTCCTCTGCAAAGACAGTCTGGCACTTCTGACTCCAAACCTTTAAGTAGGTTACGTTTTCTTTTCAAAAGAACCAGCTAAATACTATACAGACGAGGTTTGAGCAGTGAAGGGTAGTGCTTGGTGTTTGTCGTTTCTCCAATCACAAAAGCAGGACCGTACTGTTAATCAGTAATTATATCCTCACTGGATGCAACAAACAGACCCTAGTCTAGTTTTGTGGTCCAGAAGCATATATAGAGTATAGAGAATTCTATATAGAGAATCAGAGATGGAGGTTAAAAACATTTCAATGTGGATTACTTAGATTATTGTGATTGTGTTTTTTATCAGCTGTTTGGACTCTCATTCTGACGGCACCCATTCACTGCAGAGCATCCATTGCTAAATGTGTTGCGTAATACCATGTTTCTCCAAACAAACTCATCTACATCTTGTATGGCTTGAGGGTGAGTTCATTTCCAGCTACATTTTGTGTGAACTCTTCCTTCAAAAAGCATGAATCCTCAGGTGATGAAAGAGGTTCCTGGCTGAAAGCAAACAGAAGCGTGCATAAAGTTCTTGAACTCACCCCAAACATTTGCCGTAAATCCGGGTCACGGAAGCGGAAGGGGATGTTAGAGACGTGTAACCGCTTGGGCTGCTGTTTTTCCGTGGACTCTGAATGCGGCACCTGCTGGGAAACTTCTGTTTGCGTCACATCTTCCGTCTGTCCGAGCAAAACAAAGACAAAAGAGCCATCCATTCATTAATGCCTCCAGGTTAAACTCACCACCAAAGAAAAGAGAATAAGAAAGGGAAAAAAAAGATGAAGGATAGTAAGTTAGCCTACTTATCCGAGGCTATCATTTTTCACTCCAGCGGCACGCGGCTAAACAGACGTTGAGTTATGGTGGCCTACCTGAGGTCATGCATCTACAATACGATTATTAATCTCCACCTGTTACTGTCTGAGGAGCCCAAACACGCCAGATATACTGACAAATATCCAGCAAACACACACACACACACACACACACACACTCTCCGAGGCCATTGGCTTGTTGTTTCCATCATTATGTTGATGATCCGCTACAAATGAAACTTCAGACGCGTGTGACAGATGTTTTCTCTCTCTGCTAGCTCAGTCAAGCAGAACGACACACACACACACACACACACACACACTCTCATTTTCATGTGCTCGCTTACAGCAGCATGTCATCAGAATGTCATCATTGAGGTAAAAAATGTTCAGATTCATTGAAACACACACACAGATATGCATATACACACAATGGCAACAACATCAACAAATCTCCCCAGAGCATCACAGCCTTCATCAAAACATCAACACACAGCACCAACATTATTGCATCAGCTCGTAACAGACACACACACACACACAAATGCATGCAGTCAGTTCTCCCAGTAATTTGACAAATCTCAAGAAAACATGAAAGTATCCAGTATGATTTACTGCTAGAAATATTGCTAATGATGTTTCATGAGAGAATGGGCACAAATTTGAGTCGCTATTCACTGAAAAACATGTCTGCTGCAGGTTTCAAATGTGACTTACAGCAAAAGTAACTAAACGAATCAAAAAAATTCAGCATTTCTCATTTTTGTTTTGTTTAACTTGATGTACTTAACTAAAACAAACAAATGAAAAAACGAACCCTAACATGAAATTAAAATGAAAACAAAACAGAAACTAATTAAAACTATTAATAAAAATATGATCAAAGTACAAAGATAACACTGGTCACTAATTTCACAAATTTCACAAATTTCACAAATTTCAAACACTACTGGTTCTCACAAATGTTTGCATGCAAAATAAATAAATACAAATAAAAATAATAAAAATAATAAAAAAAAATAGCAGAAACCCTGGGTAAAATTAAACCTTATGTTAATATCACTAAAAAAAACATCACCCCAAAATCGAATTACTTAAATGCATATGCTTGTTTATAGTTCGCATTGATAATTCTCATTATAATCCCATTGCTGTGATGGTTTTTTTAATATTAATGTCATAAAAAGTACTGTTATATGTTGTTGTTTTTTTTAATCAGCAACATAATACAAATATTATATATATATATATATATTTCCATTTCAGTGTGAAAGATGATCTGAACACGTTTTGAATTAAATGATCATATATTATTTTTATTATTGATGTTACAAAAATAAGAATTGGAAAGGAATTTATTATTTTTCTTTGACTTTGGGGTGAAGTATGAGCTGAACATGTTCTTTACAAGTTTCCTGACATTCACCTTGTTGTTCACCTTTTTTCTTTACTACACGTGAACCACGGGCTGGTGTGGAGTCATGCAGCGCGTGATTTATGATCACACGTATGTGCATGCAGACACATGCGGTATATAATTCATTACACACACACTCAGCGTGCCGCTCCGCTGTAGGGAGGAGTGTGATACATCGTTCTCATTTATCTCCCAGCATTAATCACCCCAGCATCGTCATCATCATCACCATCATCATCACCAGCGTAACGACCGTCGGCTTTATTGTTGCCATTATGATAATCACTGTCCCGGCAGTAACGAGGCTCGTTTGTGCTCTTTTATGGCTCTCGCCTGCGCTCTGACACGCACTGTTCTCACTGACAGCTGTCTGACTCCATCGCTCTGCCTGTGTGTTTCTGGGGCCGCAGGTGAACACGGGGCCAGCAGCCTTCCAGCACTCACTGCACCCCGGGTAATGGGAGGACGCTCATCCCCCGGGGCTGCGTGGAGACGGGTGGAGGTTAATAGCACTCAATAACTTAGCTTCTCCCTTTCTTTATCTAATAATCTCCATAATAAATGATTAGATTTAAGCTTAAAGGAGATTTCTGATGCAAAATTCACTTTTACATTTTTCAATTGAAATTTTCAATGCATTTTGTTGGCATTGTTTGTTTGTTGTTGTTGTTTGGACACATCCATCCAAAAAAATAAAAAATAATACTATTAATGTTTTCCCCTCGTGTCATTGTTCAAAGAAAAAGAAAATATATTTAATTGATAAATTATGCTATATTCTGGGTATATATATA
>JAUMHI010000067.1:8033500-8047184 GCA_032359435.1 Enteromius unitaeniatus
TTGATAAATTATGATATATTCTGGGTATATATATATATATATATATATATATATATATATATTTATTTATTTTTTATTTTTTTTTTTTCAATATTAGTTTTCATTTTTAGTTTTCAGGATTGTTATTTATTTATTTATTTATTTGACCAAACTTTATATAAATATTATTCTCAACTATATTTTAACAAAATGATTTGATTTCTGCTTTTCTCCATTTTTAGCAAATATGTTTTCTCATTATATACAAAGTATCTATAAACTAAATCTAATTAGCATATTAATGTGTTTTTGCGGCAACATAATTAAAAAAAGGTGTAATAATGGGAGTAATAATATTTATATTTGCATAATATTATTTGTTTTGAGGCTTTAAAGAAAAAAAAGCTTGATGTGCTCAAACAACCTTTTACAGCTGCTTCACAAAATCATCTCATTGATTTACAATGTTTAAACTTTTAATAAGACAGCAGTTTACTTTGATTATACGTTGATAAATGCAATTTAACCACAATGAACAATGTTTTTCTCTGAGGTAATATTAGTTGCACTTGAAAAGAGGCGCGTCTCCAATTTCTGCCATTTGTTTTATATGACGCGTCCTCTCCCAAGGCCTTAAAAAAGTGGCCCTCATTTGCATACTACAGAATTCGGGGGGAAGCAGTAGGTCATCTGGGTACTTCTTGCGCACTGTATTTTGAATAGTATGAATTCGGACACACTTCTCGCCTCACATACTGTTTTTTCAGCGAAAGTGTATGTTTGTAGAGATATTTACAACTGCTTCGACCTTGGCTCAACCAATCATCATTTTTCATTAAGATCCTAGAGAATCATATATGACTAAAGAAAATGTATTTGTCAACAGGGTGAGAAAACTTGGTTAACCAGAAACAGTGTCTTATCAGCATAAACTTTATATTTTTTTTATATTTTTGAATCTATAAAATGTATTTATTTGTCCTAATTTGTTTTTCTTGTTGTAAGCCTTCTAAATATAATATATGCTTAGATGTATGTATGCTTAGATGTGTGCTTAACATATATGCGTTTGCAGTATAATAGCAATAAACTATACAAATATTCTTAAAAAAAATTAATGAAAAATATATATGAAGTTATTTTGAAGTACTTTCAATAAGCCACACTCTCCATCAGCCCCAATAATCATTTATAATGAGGTTTAAGCACAGGGCTGTGAGCATCTGAGAACCACTATCAGCCACAGAAAGACTATGAGAGAGAAATCCACCCAGCCCAACGAGATTAACCAGCGAGCGTGTCCACCTTTCTGCTACGCTAAATTATTCATGCAACACCATGTGCACGCATAAAGAAAACAGGCCAGGAGGAAAAGAGCAAGCAGAAATCCGTAAGAGAATTACAGCAGTGAAAGACCAGATGATTTTCTGAGCACAACCGCTGAGAAAACTACACTTTGCTTCTTATTTAAGATGCAATATGCTAAGCAAGGCCTCAAAAACTAATGAAACTGCCAACAGGAGCTGCATAAAGGCACTGGTGTTAACGCTCCGCAATGCTCTGAATATATAGAGCTGGTATTTAGACGAGTCTTCAGCACAGAAACATCAATTAACATCCCGACTGCATGAAGCTGGAGTGATGCAAACAGACACGGCACTTATTCTGTGTCACTCTGTCTGCGAGCGGGAGCTGGTGATACATGACAGTGATGATGTCATCCCAGCCACAGCGAGGGTGACACGTCGTTACAGTGGCGTCAAACGCTCGCTCTCACCTCATTATTTCGGACAGAGGAGCATGAGCTCCCAAAGCACACCTGCACAGCTTCATAATCACTGCATCATCTCAATATTTCTATATTATTATACAGTGACTAACGGAACATGAACCCTGTCCACTTTTAGATGCTCTGTGACACAGGTTCATCAGATGAAGTTTGAGTGACATCTCTAGTGTGAGCTCAATAAGATTTGCTTGCTGGTTTCTCTTAATGTAACACAAAATGGTCTTATTGATTGATTCATCGGCGCATGTTATTTCAAATAGTATCAACGCTGACAATCCTTCACCTGATTTGGTGTTACGGGTCAAAAATGACCCACCTTTTAAAAGTGTATGCTTTATTGTGATAGAGTTGTGGATTCAGTCTTTGGGAATTACTGTGTCAAATAAGTATTTGATTACTCGAGTTAAACATTTTTAATATTTGGTACAGAAGCCTTTGTTAATAATTACAGAGGTCAAACGGTTCCTGTAGTTCTTCAACAGGTTTGCACACACTCCTCCTTACAGATCTTCTCTAGATCTGACAGGTTTCGGGGAATTTCAGCTCCCTCCAAAGATTTTCAATTGGATTTAGGTCTGGAGACTGGCTGGGCCACTCCAGAACCTTGATATGCTTCTTACGGAGCCACTCCTTGGTTTTCCTGACTGTGTGCTTTGGGTCATTGTCATGTTGGAAGACCCAGCCACGACTCATCTTTAATGCTCTGACTGGAGGTTTTTGCCCAATATGTCACAATACATGGCCCTGTTCATCCTCTCCTTAATACTGTGCAGTCGTCCTGTCCCCTGTGCAGAAAACACTCCCAGAGCACGATGCTTTCAGCCCCATGCTTCACTGTAGGTATGGTATTATTCATCATTCTTCTTCCTCCAAACACGGCGAATGGAGTTAAGACCAAAATGTGGTCTCCTCTGACGACTTTCTTCCATAACTCCTCTGGATCATCCAGATGGTCCCTGGTAAACTTTAGACATGGGCTGACCTAAGCAGGGGAACCTTCTGTGTGATGCAAGATTTTAAACCATGACGTCTTAGTGTATTACTGATAGGAGCCTTGGAAACAATGCTCCCAGCTCTCTTCACGGCATCGATCAGCATCTCCCGTGTAGTTCTGGGCTGATTCTTCACCATTCTTAGCATCATTGATACCCCGTGAGGAGAGATCTTCCATGGTGCCCCAGTCCGAGGCACATTGACAGTCATCATTAGCCTCTTCCATTTTCTGACAATTGCTCCAACAGTTGTTCTTTTTTCACCAAGCTGCAAATACTTATTGACCTCACTGTATGTATGTGTATATATATATATATATATATATATCCTCCAGAAAATAAATTTCATAACTTGAAATATTTGTATTAACATTTAAAGTGGAGTAAAACCTTTCATCAGATTTGAAACCTAAACCCAAAGAAGTGTGTTCTTGTCTTAGGGCAACTTTAATGTACTTTTCAGATTCACTTCAAATGTTGACTTGTATTTTTTTAGTTTTATTATTTTGATCATCACTGCGATCAATTGGTACCCAACAAGGTTTTAGAAAACATGACCTAATACAACCTCAAGTAATTTCTCAAGTGAATCATCTTGATCAAGGAATGTTCAGATACCTGTACTGAAAACAAGCTAAAAGTAGTGAGAAAGCTATGTTGTGTAAGGTGTATCCTGACAGCATTAGAGCTGTGTTTGCCTTACCGGTGCTGTGCTGCTGCTGCTGCTGATGGCTGGCGTGTTGCTGTCGGTGTTGGTCAGATCGCTGTGGGTCTGTGCAGGTGTGTAGAGCGTCAGGCCGTGATCCGGAACGCGGCTCTGTCCTGCGTAGTCTTGCGTGGGAAGCGCAGTGAACTCGGCCGGGATGCCGTTCTGCGGGGGATGAGCAAACTGCGGGGTGTAAGTCTGGGCCATCGCGTCCGCCGGGTTGCTGGCCTCCTGATTACCCTGCAAACACACGCAGATGAAAGCACACGTTAAACCACTGCAGCCTTTGCATATGTGCTGGATAGAAAGATCTGGAGACTGGAACCAGATTGCAAAAATTACTTGTAATTAAATTCTATTACATTTGAAAATGCTCACAATCAGCTTACAGTTACTGTTTAAGAATTACACATTTATAGTGCTGGGCAAGAATTTATCGCATCCAAAATAAAAGTGCCAAAATATTTAGACTTGTCCCCCTGAGATTTAAAGTTGACAACACATTTCTCTTCTGTTACTATTTTTAACAATAATCCCAATTAAACAAACAAGTTTGCTCAAATGTAATCTAAAAGTAATCCAAAAGTAAACTAAAAAAGTAATCTAGATTACATTACTGACTACTATTTTGATCAGGTCATTTGTAATCAGTAACAAACTCCACTCTGGTAGTAATCTGGCCAGCTCCGGTCGTATGTCCAATCCTAACAATGCAGCTCATGTCTGAGGCGAGTTATGAAACTCCTCTGATCAGCCGATCGGGGAATTGGGCCGCCCCACACTTTAAATAGGCCAGGAAAACAACGATCACGTCTCACGGATGATTACAGACATGCTTGATCATTCCTAATGAACAGACTCTGTGTTGTAGAAGCCGCTCGGAGGACCGGAGGCCACTGGGACTTAACACTGCACGGAAAAAAGGCAAATCAGCCTCCTTACGATGTTTTGACTGAGATCTTTGATTTTCCTGACAGGTTACTAATGTTAACAGCACTCAGACGCGTCTTCACATAAACACTTTCTGCTCAGTGCTGTTTGTCAAGCTTAGAGCAGCGCACTTTCAACTCTGTAAAGCCTTCTGTATCATATTTGATACATTTCTAAAGCCAAAAATCTGTGTTTCCCTGTTTTTGGAGGCACATCAACTGTGCACATTTTGGATGTCTCCCTTACCTGACCAATATATTTCTGGTCCTGGAGTCTCTGCTGAGGAGCTGATGAGTTGTTTCAGGTGTGTTTGATTAGGGAATAAAAAGGAAATCTAAGAATAACCTTTTTTTTTTTTCTCCGAATGGTTATATTGGTTTATTATTTTAATTCATTTATCATTATTCTTTACTAATTGTTATGAATTACAAGATGTTACAGTCCATAACAACATAATCATTTATTTAAAAAGTGTCTTAAATAGATGAAAATCAGGATTTCTTGTGTTCTTGTGTTTTTTTTTACATCATGTACAAAAATATTTTATAGTATTTTTCTTTTGGGAATATTTTATTCATTTTATTTATAAAAGCCATAAAGAGTTACTTATTTAATTCTACAACATCAAATTATAAAAAAAAATTAAAAAACGTCAACCCTGTTACCACTAAATCAAAAGGAAAACAGTATTTATTATTGATATCACATTAGGGTTATTTGAAGGTCTTTTAATCATGTTTTAATTAGTGTCATGTGTTCTTAGCATTTATGCCAGCAAGTGGAGTGTTTGGAAAAAAAATCATTAAAACTGTCAATTCTGTTACACTTGTCAGCATTGTTTCTCTTCTTTGGTAACAGAGTTTGACGGTAACAGACTTTGGACACCAAATGTACCCCTCACACACACACACACACACACACACAGTATATTCACAGGCAAGATCTAATTTTCAGATATGGATGACTGTGTCTAAGGTACAGTTTCACTAGACTTATGTGTGAAAAAGAACAAAAATAGAATCTATATTAAACAGATAAAGCGACTGGAATCTCTGTACGCAGGAGGAAGATAAATGCGCTCAGTTTTCCCCGTCGTCATCTTGGGTCGTGGTTATTTCGTGTTTGTCTTGGCTGTTGTTGCTGGAGATCTTTCCTGGAGTCTTAATGAGGCGAGAGCCGTCAGCTGCCATAAATGAGAGTGAATTACAGCTACACAGAGAGACCCTGAACAAATCACAGGTCCCAATTAAAGCTCAGAGCATCTAGAGCTGATACAGCATGAGTGAGATCACTTCACGTTCACTTCAAATCAATCAGTGTTGTTTCAGCATCACTGCTACCATTAAAGCCTTTAATCAATATTTCAATTAGGTTTTATATTGTGTATTTTTGTCATTGTTATTTTTTTATTAATTTTTATATCAGTTTGGTTTACAAACTAAACCTTAAAAAATGTTGCCTTTGCAATGAGCTGATTTAATTCATTTAATATTTTACTTTATTTCAGTTTATTATATTTCATAATTTGACTGTTTATTTATTGCAAGCAGCTCACGCATTTTTATATATGTGTAAAATACAGTGTAAATATCTGGGAAAAGTAGTGAAAAACTCATATTAACAAGTAGTCCACATTTATGCTATTAAAATATATGAAAGTAAAAATCACACAAAACTGGTCATATGTATAAACAAATATTTGCAAGAAAGAAAGAGTGAAATATCAACTCAATTTTGAGAACAAATTCATTTTTTTGGTGAGAAAAAAAAGTCAGCATTGTGAAATTTAATTTGTGAATTTAATTCAATTTTTTTTACCTAAAATTCCAAAATCTAATTTTACCGTAAAAAGTGACCTTTTTATTGTGCATTCTGTATCAGAAACAAGCTTCCATCCTATAAGTATTTCAGTCCCAAAAGTGAATGAATTAAACTTACCTATTTACCACTCTTAACGAGTCTGAAAGCACACATTCATGATGCAACACAAAACAGGGTACAAAGCAGTATTGAGTTTCAAAGCAGCGAAACACACACACACAGACTCTTTAAAAGGGCAGCGCTGCGAGTCACTTATTAGTGAAACACAGAGCTGCACTTGCTGTGTGTGATCTCTGCTGCCGCTCTGAAGTGTGTGACAAACACTTTTTCTGAGGGCAGATGAACCAGACGAGAAAAAAGAGAACCCTGTTAGTCCAGCGCCGATGCCCTCACATCCCCCACGATCTCACACACCACTCACACACCAGACCAGAGCCATTCATTCCAGCACTCCTCCTACCACTAATGTCATCACATCATCAGATCATTAACATGTGACCGCCCACATTTACATACTTACAGCTAATCAGTATTCAGCAGCTTCAACTAAACTATACACACAAGAAATACAGCACACAGCCGTGCTAAAGTTTTACAAATTAGCTTTTACACCCAGAAGTGGTACAGTAACAACATCTGGTAGTCACATGAGGTGATTCTGTAAAACTAAATTACAACTGAACACTAGGAGGAGGAATCGAACGTCCGGGCAGCAGGAAACACTTGAGAGCCCAGTAAAACAAGGCAGCAGCTCAGGGTCAACCAGCAGCAAGCGCTGGAGGATCCCCCTCATTCCCTCCAATTACTGCTCAACAACACAAGAAAGAGCAGCGGAGGGGCAGCAGGCCAATTTACAGCAGCTCTGTCCATCGCCTTACGCTTATTAGTCTTCATTCTGCGCGGCTGAAAGCTCCGCTGTGTCGTTTTTACACCTCATTTGTGAGAGAATAAATTTGGCAAAACAAACAGCTTGTCTGTCCTCAGTCTCAGCAGCTCTGCCGTGAACATCACAGCCCTCCACGTCTCAGAGAGTCGCTCTGCGTCGTTTGACCTCAGACACTGACCTGAACGCTCACAATCAACAACAATGATCGAGAGAAATCTGCTGAGAGAGGAAAGATGTGCCGGACACAGTTCCTCAGGAGGTTTCAGCTCAGAAAGAGTTTCCTGTGAATTTGATCTCAGATGCTTCATCTAAATTTATTTGAAAATAAGCGATGACTAGACACAAATAAGTAAGTAGTCAGGGTTAGATTTGTCAAGTATTATTTATATATTATAATCGTTTTTGTTAATATTTTGAATTCGACTTTTAATTTTAATTAAAATATCACTTATGTGTAACTGATATTTTAATTAAAATGAAAAATTTCAGATAAAAAACTATTATAATATATACATTTATATATATATATATATATATATATACACACACACACACATATATATATATATATATATATATATAAATTGTATTTTATTACATTTTTTATTAGTATTATTTCTACTAATACGTTTTAGAAAGTTTTATATTACAATTAGTTTTAATTAATTTTTACTTTTATATTTTTGCTTATATTCTAAGCTTCTTAATGTTTCTTTTCCCAAAATATTTCTATTTAGCATACTTTTTTTAGCATACTATTTTATATATTTCTATTTATTTCTATCTATCTGTTTTATTTAAATTCCAAAAAAGTGTTTTAGTTCTAGCTAACAAGTTAAAAGAGCTTAAAAAACAGCATCATTTTGCGCATGCTCACGTGTAAAATCAATTTGTTATTGATAAATCTCTATTTTGTGCATTAAATGGCCACTTACAGTATTACACAAATAAAGAGAGAAACCTTGTTATCATACTCAGATGTGTCTGTGTGTGTGTTTTGGTAGTTTGCAGCGTGGCAGTAATGGTCTGCAGCAGGCATCCGTGACCCGTTCATCCTCCGAGACCCAGAGCTGAAAGTGTCTTAATAAAGCACAAAGACAGAAGATCATTTCAAACTCTCAGCAGACCACACACACACACACATCCTACGCAAACACATGTAACGCAACCCTCCACCGTCCTGAACCCAGCACATCCTCACTGAGAGAAACCTACAATGACCTAAACACTCCAGTTCAACTCAAAATCACAGTTATTAGGAAACAGGGGATTTGTTTTAAAAACGACTTGTTTCAATGATTCAGAGTCAACTCTTTTATTGAGAGAGAGACATTAACTTTATACAAGGTGTGCTTTCAGATTTAAAACTTTCATTCACTTTGAAAGGTCATTTTCATAATAGGGGCACTTAAAAAAAATGGCAATGAAGAGGGGAAAGTGCTAAAAAGAAGTGCATCCATCCATCACAAAAACTGCTCTACACAGCTCCAGGTGCTCAATAAAGGCTTGTAGTGAGTTGATGTGTCTGTGTAAGAAAAATATCAATATTTAAAAATTTATAAAGCATAATCTCAAGCTCATTTATGGAAGAGTGGTGTTTCAGCGAATGACGTGGGCGTAGCTTGAGCTCCGGAGAAAACATGGAAGAGTGGAAAACATGCAGAAGAGAGAGCAAAACAAAACACCATTCATGATTCAAAAGTACAAAACGAGGATTCGTAAAGAAAATGTCGGAGGATTTCAATATAAGCCAAGAGGTTTTTCTTTGCTGTAAATAAAACGCGGTTCTCACGAGACTAGCGTGTTTTTATGCGTCATAGCCGGAAACACACTCTCTCACAGATGCGTGCAACAGAAATATATCGCCTGTGAAGCCATCTCTGCTCAGAAAAGTGTTTGCTCTGGTTGAGATGGAGGATGAAGTGAACTCGTGCTCGCTTTCCCTCAGGCGCTCAGAGATGAAGATATGAAGGATATAAAATCGTTAATGATGCATGATCCTCATCGTGTTAATGGGACGGTTATTAAGAGTAATTATCTCTGATAGAAGAGAGATTGTTCCTGAGAGCTTGAGAAAATCTGTCCGGATGATCTGCCTGTTCCAATGAACACTAAACACACTGAACATTACGAATATTCCTGAAAATATTTTTGAAAAAACTGGTTAAGGTACGTATAAGATAAATATTCCTCTCACTATATGATCTGAAACGTCTAATTCATTTTATTCTTAGGGCGAATGAAGCAAATCTCTCTCTATGCTGAAACTTTAGATTGAAGTTACATAATAAAGAGGTGTGTGTGTGTCCTACACACACATGATATTCAGCACTGGCAAGCTCTAATGAGACAAAGTTAAGCAGTAAAACAATATGATGCAAACTGACAAAACCTCCCACAGCTGGCCTCATTACTGACCGCTGAGAGACTGAGACACGACACACTTCATCGCCTTCCTCCAATTAAATGTCTCCAATTGGACGGAGTCCTGGTGACCACATACTGTACATTCCATAATTGATGCCATGGCCACCGTATGTGTGTGTGTGGTTTCAATTTCATTCAGATCAATTTATCTGCATGTGTGTGAGACGTTCTGTTACAAGCATCAGAAAATACAAATAAAATTGATTATGTTCAATTTTATTTGAAAAATAATTTACACTAGTAGAGTATGTCGATATCTGAGGAAAGGTGATTTCACACATTCAGCTCAGGAGGGAGACGTTCACTAAAGCCATGTCAGGAGACGTCAGCTCTAATGACGGTCTGAAGGAGAAAAAAAATCACAATCGTTTGCTCACGGGACCGCTGAATGTTTCATTAGAGCTGGACGGAGAACACACACGTGTGAGTGAGTCTGTCATCACTAACATTGAAGACACTACCACTACCTTTCTGAAAACAAGTTAACTAGGGGAATTTAATAAAAAAGTATATAGAAAAATATATATATATAATTTATAATTTATTATAGGAATCTAACTGCATGTTGACAACTAGCAGTAAATAATTACACAAAATCCTTGCTTTTTAACTATACATTTAAAATATTTATAATATAAACAAATTTAAAAAAATAAAAAATCACTAATCTAGCAGTAAAATCCAGACTATAAACTGTGCAACATTTTAACTATATGTCTAAAATTGAATTATTAAATGTTAAATCATTAGTAAAATAAATACAATATACAAATGAAATTAAATGATCTGCAAAAAGACAAAGAGACACTACTGAGTGACGAGGTTGGAAAATGGGGATGAACCATCCAAGCACACAAAATATGAGCATAACACCTTTGAATATTAGATCCTGATTGGCTGACAGGCCCTGTCAAGGTGTCAGGTGCTTATCTATAACTGTTATAAAGTCATTCTCAACCACTCATTCAGTACAATTTTCTGAACTGAAAATAACTTGCATGCTGTTGCATGATACTTTCACTGCTGTATTTTATGCCTGACAGCTTGTGTGATAAACATGGTAGCCTCGGAATAAAAGAAAAAGTGACACTTTGTCACTTTTAAATGCTGAAAAACTAGTTTGCTGGTGGAAAAGCTGTAGTTAAGTTGCGTTGAAGCGCAACACAGCAATGACGAACTCAAGAAAAGCAAAACAGGTGGAAGCAGAGAGTGGATGGAGAGAAAGAGGAGGTGGAGGACGCCAGAAAATCGATGTCTATCTTGGCGTGATTGATCGGAGGACTTCTGGAGAGTTGTGCGAGGAGTTTGTGTCGCGGTGGTGGGCGGATGGAGGCGTGTGGGTCAGAGATTGATGCAGACATTACTGGCTTCAGACCCGAATCAACCTCCGCCAGCTGTTGCCACCTCCAAACTTTCACCCAACTCCATAACCCCGCCAATTAGAGCGGCAGCGGCGCATGGAGGAGAGATCGGCCGGCTGTTTGTGTGTCAGGACGCCACTCTCTCGGCGCGCCCGCCCGAAAACGCTGGAGTGTGAAGAGTTTTATGAAGAGGAAAACGAATCCATCACGGCTCCAGATCATCCGGAAATCAATGGAGCTCGCCGGGGTTTGAGCAGATGCACATCTATTAGCCCAATCTCCGTGCGCAATTTTCTGGAAAAGGCTTTTAGGGTTTAAGGAGCGCGGCACGTGGCTCCTCGGGGCTCCATCCATGCTGCTGAGAAACACATAAAAGTGTGCGAGCGCCCGGACCAACGGACGGCTCCTTCTGCGTGAGAAACATCAGAGCGGCCAGCTGTGAGGCCCGGAGGGAAAGAGAGAGATTTACAGATGAGAGAACTAAACGCTGAGGTGGCAGGAGAGCCACAGAGCCATGAAATCCACATTAGAGGAGGAAAGAGTCTGCTGCAGATACTGTGCGTGTGTGTTTATAGATGAAGATCTGGGGAAATCTTCTTTAGAATGAAGTTGAGACTAATTTCAAGAATGTTTCTAAGTGGAATTCTTGAAAATGATACAATATTCTCTTAGGAACGTTACAGGCTTTGGTGTTTGCAGAAGTTACAAATTCCTAAGTGCAATTTTTTAAATGTTTAAGTTCTCAAATATTTTCTTAAGGACCTCTAATTTTGCTTAGAGTTTTAGTCTTAGTTTTTATGAAAACGACAAGCTTTGGTGTTTGAGTATTTCATTTTTTTATTTGCCAAAGATTATGAATGAACTTAAGAATGCTCCTTGTAAGGGTGCAACTCCTTGACAAGTTTTCAAATAATCTCTTTAGAAAATGACAGGGTTTGTTCCTTGCATGATAGTCCTTGCCAAAGATGAATAATTCATTCAATTTAAGATAACTGAGAAATTATCTGAACTTTGAAAATGTTTGATGTTTAAGTTTTGTCTTAAGATCACTCTTAAAGCTATATATTTTTTTTCATAATATTTGTATTACTGTATATATATATATATATATATATAATATTTATAATGAATTGTTATTTTTTTTTACATTTTCTTGTAAGCGTCACTACTTTCAAAAAAGTAAACCTGCAATTACTTCATTAATTATCATAAACAGAAATAAAACTTTGTCAGAAATATTCGGAAAAGGGCCTATCCCACATTAATCTCCTTTTATCTTTTTAAGTTTCCAAATGTAATTCCTGAAAACTCTCTTTTTTTTCTTTTTCTTTTTCCTTTTTTTCCTTTTTTTATTCTTTCAAACTCAAAGTTTCAAAATTAAGATTTAACAATATTCTTAAATTATTTAGAAGTTTTTTTGTTTGTTTTGTTTTTTTAAGACTTCTTAAGGATGTCTTCTAACAGCCAAGAAAGTTAGAAAAAAAGAAAACAAATACGTTTACACTACAATCATTAAAACCATATTAGCCACCATTAACTCATCAGAAACCGAAATAAAACTAAATTCCATAACAGGTTTTTATCCCACATAAATCTCTATGAGGCTGGTAATCTCTCAGTATTACACTAGTTAGTAATTATACTGAAGTGACACTTTTAAAACTGTTCAATCACGTCTCTGGTTGACATTTGCTGAAATACATGATTCACGCCATTAAAAAATGAGCAACAAAATGCAAGGCTTGATTTCACGCCTCACACAGATTTATCAGGAATCGTCACAGAATCCAGGCTGGATTTAGATGGGTAAGACCGAAATGTCAAGAGGCAGATGAGCATCTGATGACCTTCATCAGAAACGGGAAAGATTTCACGATGAAGCACCAATTTACGATTGATAGTGGGAAAACCCTTACAGCTACTGCTCATGTTGTATAAAGCAATTTTTACTGACATGAACACAAACTGACAGAACAAAAACATTATAAAACTAATGAAAAACTATAAATCTGTATGTGTTTCATTATAAACAACACCCACTATATTACCTGCATGATATTGAAATGGATCTGTTTTTCTATGCATACCGGTCATCACATCATATAATACCCATATATACATATACCCAGATTAGTGGAC
Organism: Enteromius unitaeniatus; assembly: GCA_032359435.1. Classification (NCBI taxonomy): domain Eukaryota; kingdom Metazoa; phylum Chordata; class Actinopteri; order Cypriniformes; family Cyprinidae; genus Enteromius; species Enteromius unitaeniatus. The sequence goes on from JAUMHI010000067.1 coordinate 8,046,531, forward strand.
CGCTAATTAGACAACAATCCTGATCTATGGAGAAAGATATCAAACAAGCAGATGATCCATACATCACTGCTGAGATGAAAACTGTGTGTGTGCTCATCAGTCGGAACGGCTCCTCCGGGAAAGACCCGGACTCTCTCTTTTCTCCCAGCACAGTGTGAATGTGTGAGAGTGGACGAGTCCGGCTGCTGTTAATAGCGCTCTAATGCATGTAATGAGAGCAGAGAGCGTTCCCGAGCACATTACATTCACGCTCACAGCACTTACAGACTCAGATCATCAACGATCAATCCTGCCTTCATCTGCTAAGACAAGAGCGTGCTACAAAAGCACATTGCGAAACGTCCTCTCTGCTCCAAAACAGCCTTTACTGCAAGTCAAACACATTTCAATAACAGTATAAGTGAGCTTTAGGGAAAAGTACCATAAAAAACTTATAATGAGTCCTTTAACACCTGACATCATCACCTGAAGCTCACTGTATTTCACTGATAGACCGACATACTGACCAACAGATAGATAGATAGATAGATAGATAGATTGATAGATAGATGTAGATAGAACGATGGATGGATGGATGGATGTGTGGGTGGATGGATGGATGGATGGATGGATGTGTGGGTGGGTGGGTGGGTGGGTCCATGTATGTGTGGGTGG
>JAUMHI010000067.1:8049063-8061266 GCA_032359435.1 Enteromius unitaeniatus
TGGATGGGTGGGTGGGTTGATATATGTGTGGGTGGATGGATGGGTGGATGGATGGATGGATGGATGGATGGATGGATGTGTGGGTGGATGGATGGATGTGTGGGTGGATGGATGGATGGATGGGTGGATGGATGGATGTGTGGGTGTGTGGATGGATGGATGGATGTGTGGGTGGATGGATGGATGGATGGGTGGGTGTCTGGTCCAAAAGAGCATTATTCTGAAAATAATAAAAATAACTAAAATGTAAATCCATCATCCATAAACACTGTAATGGACACAATGGGGTGGGTGGAGCAGAAGGCAGCAGCTGGTGTCAGTGACTCAAGCGCTCAAACTATTGTGTTCTGTAAGAATCAATCATTGCTTCTCAGTCTAATTCCATTCTATTCACACAGGAGCAGCGAGTCAAACTGAAAATGGAAATGTCACTTTACTGGAGGAGCAGTGAGGGAAGAAACAGCCGGTGAGGGAATGATGGAGCGATGCCGCTGACAAAACCATCATAATCTTCACGTTGGCCGCAAAACAAAACTTACGTATATTTTGTAGTCAAATCATAAAGTGGCTGTTCACACTGTGATTGGTGAGATTTAAATTTGCTTATATCATCTGTGCACGAATGGGATGAACTGCTGGGGAAAAGGCAGAAAAGCATTAATACCCTAAGATTTAACATTAACAGAAAAAGGTAATGAAAAATCAAACAAGCCATGGGAAAACATATTACAGTGTGCTACAGTAACAAAGAAAACTCTAAATTACATTGCATAATGTATGTACATAATAACAATGTATAATTATTTTATATTTATCATAGCATAAAAATATCATATATAGCTATATTGTAACTTTTATTTTATTATTTTTAATTAATATGGGATATTATATTTAATACATGAGAGTCTTGTTATTTTGAGACTTTGAAAAGAAGAAGAAAAAGAAGAGGTTAAAGTCAGCAATTTGTTATATTTGAGCACCCAAGAATCCACAAAGAATCCTTAAACAGACCTTTGAAAAGACACATGGCAGAATTAAATTTTGCTCTCCAGCCACCGTCCTGTTATCACAACTTCCTCACTAAATGACACTTGGCTCAAAAAAGGCAATTTTTCATTCCCCCGCAACAGAAAAACTAAAGTCTCCGAACATCTCTGTGTCAATTTGGTGATCAGAGCCAGTTTGCAGCATTATGCCAGTGAATTACGGCCGTTTTCACAGCTCTGCGTGAACCAGCGATCGGAGGTAAAGAGATCTGATCCTAATGCTCTTTTCTTTCTCAAGCTCGTCTAAGAGGCTGAGATTTCCCAGCGGAGGGGGAACAGAGTCTTTCCTCCAGCGAGCACTAATGACTGTCTCTCAGTAATGACACCGCCGGGGGAGCAGCGAATAATCGGGTCGCCCCAATCGAGCTGGGGGTTGAGGATCCGGTCAGCTTCCTTAACCGCCGCTTGCCTCTCCCTCCATCTCTAGCATGTGATTGTCACCGAGCCTGTCTAATTGGCACGAAGAGCCCCTCTTTCTGCTGCTGTGTGAGAGTGAATCCCTGAATCATTGATGGAGGAGGCCCGGTCTGGTGTCTGGGTAATGGAGTAAAGCTACACCCACAGCGGGGCTCGGGCCCGGGCTTAGATCACATCTAGAGTAACTGAAGGCGTGCCATAAAATGACTGCATTCCTGTGCAAAACCACTTTGTTTTGTTTTGTTTTCGACTGTCACATGGCTCAAACTGTACCCAGTGTGAGACTTCTTGGTCATTAGCTGCTATATAAAAATAATACTTTTGCTATAAATAGCAACTGTTACACACCATTTTGTTCAGAATTAAGATGATACACTGAAATAATGTGGTAAGACATGCCAATTTGCAATATATAGAAATATAGAATAGCATATAGAATATATTTTATACTAGAATATAGAATATGTACATATGCCCACGCCCTTTTTTACAGGAAGAATAAAGTGGATATTGTGTATGATGTCACAGTCATATCATTTCAAACCTGCGTTTATCCTTCTGTTTGAACATTAAAGGAGATTTTATTCTCCATATAATGATCGTGAGCTACATTCTAAAGTCAGAAATGTAAGCAAATATGAGGTTTGTGCTTAGTGCTGGGATTAATCTGTATCATGAAATACTTGTAATCAGATATAAAATTTTAAAAATACAAAAAAAAAGCCGCCAAAGACTTCCACGTTTTCTGTATGTAAAGATGTTTACATGACTAGTTACATGAGTAAGTATGAGAAAATAAGAAAATAAAATCGAATTAAAGTGAAATAAAGCTGAAATAAACATCATGAACTTATTTTTGTATTTTTAAGTACTAAATTATTAAATCTACAATAAACATAAGTTAAAGAAATACATATAAATAAAAATATTACAAAAATTATCCTAACTCCTAAGTACTTTGGCTTGGTTTTCATGTTCAAGAATAAAAAGATACATTTCCTTGAAGCAAGACTTTGTAAAATATTACATTTTGTTTTCACAGATTGTCTCTTTAACACAAGAGCATGTTGTCCTACTACACTTGCATTCTTTATTTGTTTGTTTTTAACAAAATAATAACAATAACAAAAAATCTGTCAGTGCTAGAAGGCAAAACACTTATATTCACTAATATTTTATGCAGACTTGCTTTGTGAGAAGATGTATCTAGTTTCAAGGATATTGAGACATGTTGACTGGAAAACAAGAAAAAAAGTTAAATTAAAAACTCATTGTGAAGTCATTTTTTGCAGTCTGGAGTTAGGTAACACGGGCATCTGATTCGCGCCGATTTGATTCCAGACACACACAAAAAAAGCCATGAGCGAAAGACGAGACCCTGTGGTCCGGAGTAAACCACTTAACCTCAGATTATCGGCCTGTGCATCACATTAAATGAACGAAACCTGATAAAACAACACCTAACCCGATGTTTCCCGCATGCGAGTACACAGAGAACCACTAAAACACCTGCTTTGCTTCATAAATGCAGATGCTGAAAAAAAGACATTTCACACTGGATCCATTTTTAATGCATCAGATGAAGTTTGACCCTAATGAAGAACTTTATGAAGTGTATTTTGCTCCTTAAAGATGAGCAAATCTTCCAGTAGCATCAGCAGAATGAAGTTGTTTATTACCCATGGTTAATTACCATTAGTTTGTGAAAGATGTTTGTCCAGTCGTGGCAGATTTCTTTTTATCTGCGGTGAGCTGCAGATGCCTGTCAGTGCCGGTGATGCGTGATCAAAGCACGGCCATCCCCCGCTCTCAACTCTCCATCCGCCACAGAAGGAATAATTACGGCGGCTTTGTACAGCGACACGCGAGAAAACACAAGCGTCGAGAGCCGGGAGGAGAAGAGAAAGGGCAGCGGCCTGCTGAAGTAATTAACCAGCAGCGCTTGTCTCACATGGCAGAGTCCATTATGTTCACGTCGGGCCACGGGGAGCCGCGGACACACAAACCTCGCTTTCCCTCACGCCAACACTTTCTCTTCCGTTTGCAATCAACAATACGGCCAAAGCAGAGGCTATTGATCCATAACACACACACAGGCTTAGTTTCTGAGGGGAAAACAGCAGTAAATCACTGCGAGTGGATACAAATCACAGCGGGAAGGTCTGGATGGGCTCATCGGCATTTAATAACACTGTTCGCGGCCGTATGGTATTGATATTCCTCAAGCATTCTGGTCAGAGTTTGTTTTAAACACCAAATGCAAACTAACGTGATTCGTCTAAAGCTTCTGCGCTACAAGAGTCATTGATTTTAAATGCAAAGTAACAACACATCTCTTGTCTTCCATTGGTTATATCAAGAGATAGTGCACCCAAAAATGGTCTTTTACTCACCTTTGAAGCATCCTAGGTGTATGTGACTTTCTTGTTTCCTTTGAAACTACATTTCCCAGAGCTTACATCGTACTGTACATCAACTGCTGAGACTGCTTCCGGTTTCCAGTCAGCAGCCATGAGAGAAAAGTGTTTTTTAAGTGTGAAACGTGGATATTTATTGTACAAAAATGCATGGATTCGCTACAGGGGACCAGTGAGGGTCGTTTTATTACGAATACCGCACATTATTTCACGTCTTCCAAAGTTTAGCGAATACCACCCATTTAAGCCCAAGGCTTGGAGGGATCTGGACAATTTTTATATAATGCAACTCGAATTGGATTTATCTAAACCCCTTTAGACTAAAGGGGTGTATACAACCGTCTGTATCATCTGTGGTTCAGGGTAAATTAATTGCAGTTTAATAATTAGGTAATGGTTCAGAACAAACCCAGAGCAGAATGTTTGAGGAACATGAACACTGTAAACAATATTTAAAGTGAATGTTTACATGACAAGAACAAACCTCTTCAATTACATTTACAGTGTTCAACTCAAATGCAACAAGCCAGTGTTGCATAAGTTGTTTCAATATACAAAATAGTCAATCTAACCACAGTTATCTAGTCCAAAATATGCCTAAATTGTCTCTGCTCTAGTGTTTCTGACTAGCAGCAAAATGCTGTATTTGGAATGTGATTATAACCAGTATTTTACTGTGATTATGGGTGTTACCAACACAGTCTCTCGACCAATTCATACATATTCGTACGAGGTGCCAAATTTGTGCCAATTCGTACGACCTCACTCGTACGATTTGTCTAAAACCATGTGAGGGGTAGGTTTAGGGGCGGGGGTAAGTTTAGGTCATTCGTACAAATTCATACGAATTGGCATCTCGTAAAAAACATACAATTTAGTATAAATCATGTGAGGTCGTACAAATTTGTACAAATTAGCCACCTCGTAAAATATGCACGAATTGGCGTGAGATCAGGTTGGTGCTACGATACGATCTGGACTGTGTTTGAAGAAATGTTGCATTACATTGATCAGCAATGGATGTTCTGCAGTGAATGGGTGCCGTCAAAAAGAGTCCAAACAGCTGATATACACATCACATGTGGCTTACTTGTGGATCATTGTGATCTTTTTTAGCTGATGGTACCCTTTCCCTTCAATCATCTATAAATTCGTATTTTATTTTTGTGTGAACTATTCCTTTAAGGTAAAACAAACAGTCAGGTTGTGGGGTCGCAGGTTTACTTCAGTTTTTTTCCAGTGTAACTTGCATCAGCTTTGGCTTTATAATTTATGAATAAAAAAGGGATAAATTATAAATATTATGATAAATATTTAAAAGTTAACATTCCTCATTTTGCGCATGCATGCACGCAGAGTCAGTCTAAAAAGCATTTTGAAGCTCTGCATAATTTGTTAGTCTGCTTAACCATGGGAAACCTATTAAATCAATGGTGAATGAGTTTAAAAAGGGTAATAAAGAGTTTATTTTTCCCCTCCGGACAAACACGGATGATGATGTTTTGTATAGACAAGTGCACACACTTTAAAGGACTGCAACACAGAGTCTCTGCACTGAAGAACACAGAGGAAATCAACAGGTCAAATAAAGCTAAATGCCGTTTTACATCAGCTGCCGATTTAAACCCTGGCACCGCATACATCTACCTAAAGCAAGGCACATAAATATAATGTGCAGTGACATCATGAAATATTGAAAAATATTCAGCACTCTTTGGCTGTGTGCTTTAATAGTGCCACTACAATTAAAATAAAGCATTGCATTATGTGAAACAATACAAAGAGTTTGAGCAGATATCAAACATTATCAATATTACACATGCGCTCTTTGATCATGTTGAGCTCAAACAGACTGAGCGAGCAGGAAGAGAGGACGAACAGCCAAACCCAGAGCATTTGTACAGCTGAACGGCGGATGAAATATTAATTCACTAAGTGCTGCTGGATTGTGCTCTGTGAGCTCAGGTCATGACAGGACTAGATCGACATCACAAAACACATGCACAAATATCTCTCATCATCTGTGACGATTCGATCACATTTCTGAGGGAAAGATACATGCAAGACAGACTTTAGACTGAGGGGACTGCTCAATGTTTTTTGTATTGTAAATCTGATATTCTATGAATCTTTTTGCAATTAAGAAAGTACATGCTGTATGTAAAAGGCTTTATGCTTTATCAGTTTGTATGAAAGGTTGGAGTCGGTTAGCTCTTTTAATGTTTATGAAAGATTCTCTTCTGCTCACCAAGGTTGTGTTTATTTTATTAAAAATATACATCAAACTGACTGTTTAATATTACTGTTTTATATGTGAATATATTGTATTATATATGCCAACACAGTCTCATGACCAATTCATGCATATTTGTACGAGGCAGAAAATTTGTGCTAATTTGTACGAATTAGCCACATCATAAAGCAGTTGTGCTGTTTCATGTTTTTGTGTAAACTGAGATGCACTTTTATTTTTCTGGATCATTTATTTAAAATAGAAATGTATTGTAACATTATACAAGCCTTTACTGGCATTTTTTTTTATCAATTTAACGTGCCTTTGCTGAATAATCTCTTTCAAAACAAAAAGTAACTGATGTCTCATAATGGCAGCACTTTATTGTTAATAAATGAGACCTACATCACTGTATTAGACATGAAAACATTGAGTTCAGGAGCACAGAGACACAGCGCTTCTGCTCTGCTCCCAAAACACACCCATATTACACTGAAGCAGATCCTTAAATGACACTCGACTCGACCCAAACACTGCTGAGAGTCTGCAAAACGTCAGCTTGAAGCACATACATGACTCTCTTCTCCATCGTTTGATGATTTAGGAAAAGTTTAAAAAATACACAAACATCTTCAGCATAATGTTAATTTTGAAGAGTTTTTTTACTTAGATGCCATAGAGAGCCCAGTCTCACAGCAGTCTGAATATATTTTACAAGGTGGCTAATTCATTCGTATGAATTTGTAGGAATGACTTACACCTAATTCCGCCCCTAAGTCTACCCATCACTGGGGTTTAGACAAATCGAACAAAATCGCACGAGTGAGGTCGAGTGAATTTGTACAAATTAGCAAAAAGTTATCCATTAAACGCTGACTAACATCCAGTGAGAAGGCTTGTTGTGGAAAGAAAGAAGTCAAATCTCTGTGATGTCTCAGATATTTCTTCTAGGCCTGAAGTGAGGCCAAAGTGAGAGCTTAGACCCCGGTAATCTTACGTGTCTTCTCTAGAGACCAATCGGGTGCAATCTAGATGGGCCTAGATGCAGCGCAGTCTGCAGTCTTGTGAGACACTAAGATGAGGATTTAGCTCCACGCCAACACCCAACACCTAAGCTTACACCAGGCCGAGGCCTCGACTTTTCATGTAACTCAAGGTCTTGTGACAGATCTCTCTCTCAACACTCCTTTCATCTACCAATCATCAGCGTCAGGACATCTTTGGGATTCATCGCTCTTCAAACCAGGAAGAACATGATTGCCAATCCAAAACCTTGTAACCATCAGGACTTTGAGACTGCATCGGACCCTCACCAACAAGGCAATGCAAGTATTGTACATATAACTAAACAAAACAGAGGTTTAGTATTAGTTATATTTCCCTTAATGAGCAAATACGCTACACTAAGTGTCAGATCTCGGTGTGATCTCAAACATTTCTTGTCAAATGATCTGAACTGCTCTCCACGGTCATTTTATAGCTATAGAAATCTAGCTTTAATGTGGAGCTTTAAGTCTCCGAATTTGTTTTGAGAGAAACATCTGAGACAAGTTGAAACTAAAAAGAAACCACTAAGCTTTAAATCAAACTGTGCTTAAATTCCATAACCTTTATAATCAGACAATCAGAGCTGCTACCCTTTCATTTAATAGCTAGATCTAGCTGTGTGTCTCCAAATCAACCTTTAGAGAAAGATCTGAGATGAGGTAATGTAGTAGTATTATACTATTGTCTTTTCACACACAAGTGGACATGAGAAACACGCATTACTGGCCACTGAGACCATCATCACACAGAGTGTTCTCTAATTTAACCACTTTCTCTCTTACACACACACACACCACTGATCCGAGGAGGAAGTTGCTTTCATTTGCAATTCAGCTCACAGAGAGAGGAGCTACAGATCAATACAGCAGCAATTATGACCAACACGAGACGACAGCAGCAAATACACCATCATGATCATCATAATCATCATCACATGCACAAACATACAGGCGCAGTTAATAATCAACATCACACTGAAAACAACTATAGAGTTACAACTTCTCATGACACACAAACACAAGTGAGTCTGTGCTCATTTAGCAGCGTATGAACAGAAGTGATCTGCTGTCTTCTGTCAGACCAGGCCTCCATCTGATGACAACATCTCACCGATGCTCTCCAGAAGCCCTGAGATCCAATAAAGCTCCTTATTCCAGCGACTGCTGCGACTGAATCTGTGTGATCTGAGCCCTCATTACACACACACACACACACACACACAAGAGATTACTGGATACCTGAGTGTGATTCTGGGTTGTGCACCATTCATAACTGAATTAAGAATGCTTTTGTGAAATATACTTGATATAAAGCTTTTAAATCCATAATGGATTTTAATTATTTTGTAATCTTTTTAAATTATTTATAAAAATGGTCTTTTTTTGCATTGATTACCTAAAAACATGGCTATACACTCCTCTCATGGAACACAGAAGCATTAGTTGATTTTAATAATCATAATCTAATACAAATGTTGGAGCAGATATCAAACAATACAAATGCCACCAACAGAAAGTAAATACATGTATAATATTACAAAAGACTTCCACTTCAAATAATTGAAATTAGTCCAACAATCCTGAAAAAAATCATGGTTTCAACAAAAATATGAAACCATAGTAACCATGAATGTTTCTTGAGCAGCAAATCAGATCAAATTCATAATGAATCATTTCTAAAGTATCATGTGACTCTGAGGACTGGACTGGAGTAAAGATATTTCACAGTTTTATTATTTTACCGTATTTTTAACCCATACTGTAAATGCAGCCTTGGTGAACATAAAGAAGGCTAATTAATTTAATTTAATTAATTCTTAAATGACTAATTGAGTTTGATTTAGTTTGAGATCAGATGCTCTGAAAGTCTCGAGTGTCTTACAGTCTACTGGGTTTAGCCAGATGATCAAATTACACCCACCACAACAACCTACTCACACAAAGTGAAGTGGACTGAATGATTCAGAGTGTGCTGTTTACTCTAATAAAGCTCTATGATGGACCCTGTGACCCATTAGGCTCCGCCTCCAGCATACTAATTATCCGCAGCACCGACTGATTCATTTAGACCTCGGCAATAATAATCTAAACATACAACTGGCCAATTAACATATGGAAATGAGCTTTAAGGTTACACATACAGACACACACTTAGGAACTTGTTTTCCTCCACCGCCAGAAATTAGCATCAGTATTTATTTTTCTCCTCTCATTTCAACTCATGATCATTTACATGGTAATTGCTGCAATTTGCATAGAGCTAAAGCAACTACCTGCCAAAGCCACACACAGAGAACAACAGCAGTGCTCGTAACTTAACTACAACCTTCAGCAGCACAATAACAGTTACTTATTTTACTTCCTCTCATTCCACAAATAACATAAAAGAAATAAAATAAAATAACATCATATAAAATTTAAGTCAAGTCAAGATTTGATTTTTATCTTTTTTGTCAAGTCAAAAAAAATAAAAAAATAAAATAAAATAAAATAAAATAAAACAAAACAAAATAAATAAATAAATAAATACATACATACATAAATAAATAAATAAATTAATAAATAAAATAAAATAAAATAAAATAAAATAAAATAAAATAAAATAAAATAAAATAAAATAAAATAAAATTTAAAACAAAGCAGGATTGGGGAAAATATATCAAATTATTGCTTGCTATGTAAAAAAATTACATTTAATTGTATCATTTATTTATTTATTTATTTATTTATATCAGTTTTTCATTTTCCTTTACAATTCTGAGTTTATATTTCAGTTTTTCCCCATACAAGCCCCTTGTCAAATTCTGAGTAATAAATCAAAGGCAAAATATATTTTTTTCTTTTTTTAATTGATTAAGAATTTAAGATAAATTTGTCAAAAAAAATTGCAGGATATAAACTCAGAATTGTGGGGCATACTGTAAGCTTGGAACTGCAAAAAAAACCAAAAGTTTTGCTAAATAAAAGTTAACTTGGAATTGAGAGAAAGAAAAAAAAAGTGTGCAACAAACTTGGAAGAGTTTATATAAACTATAAAATCAGAATCCCAAGATCGTTTTAGTTGAATTTTAGTGATGCAGTTCTGTATTTGACATCATCTGTTTTGCTGAGAGATACAATACCGCTGTTCATCACAATGTTTTCAAACTCCAAATAATAGTTTCATTTGATGAAATGCTTTGGTCGAATCAATGCTGTCACTCTGATAGATCTCATTCGGGACAGCGACTTTAATCTGACGTGAATGAAAACGAGGCTGAAGGACTAACGCATCCATACGCTGTTGTGTGTCAATCACTCAGACATCAGAGTATTGACCACACTGAGCCGACCGGACGTCTATGCTCACAGACCCGCTCTCATTCACATCAAATTAAAATTAACATCTACCTGCACAAAGATCCTTTGAGATGGCCATTGATTTAGTCCTGTTAAATACTGCTCTGATTGAAAATAAAACCCAATTACATCATCTGATGCTACTGTATATGTTTAAAACAATACTGCTGCTTTTAATGCTTTCAGAGCAGCTTGTTCAACTGCTATAAATCACCAGAAGATTCTAGTTTAACTTCATACAGTTTCAAAGTAAATTCCATAAAACGCAGAAACAAAAGATTCTGTACATGTTGATTTTTTGCATTGTTTGTCAATGTCATCAAATATCACACACACACACACGTGTATATCCAGCATTATTGAGGCTGACACACATGTACCTGGATAAAGAATGGTATCCTGATCTCAGTAAACTCAGTTAAGCTCCGCTGACAGAGGCCTGTCTCATCCTGTTCTCCTTCTCGTCTCTTCTGCTGAGGTCTGACAGAATGTGGAAGTGAATTATACTGGAGATTCTTATTAAGACATTCATCTGTATAACCCAAAGGTCTGGACTTGACCCAAAGCCTTTTGTTGTGTAGACGCATCACTTCCTGTGAGCACGATTCACAGCAGCCGGCAGACGATCAAGACACGACACTACACTCAAAGAAAGAGAGTCAAGAGCGGCTCGTACTAAACTCAATAACCGGCTCACAATAATCTAGTTAAACTGTGGATCGGCTCCAAATCCTAGTGAGTTACCTTTAACTAGATCTCAGTGCAGGAGGATTTATTCTGTGCCTATACTGGAACTCACTAATTACATCTTCTCTTTATACCAGCCAAAATATCACTGCACCAATCATTCTGTTTCTTATATCAGAAGATGATTGCTGTGACGTTCCTAAATTATAATTATTATTATTAAAAATAAAAATTAATGTTATATATGAATGTAAGTAATATTTAATAACATTTGACAATACATTTAATACAAATTACACAAAAACACTATATTAAATAATATATTGAACATTACTCACATCGTATAGTTTATAATTTTCATCAAAAAATTTACTGGTAATATATTTATCATAGGTAAAGAGTATGTATGTATAAAGGTATTAATACATGTATGGGGTCACGGGTCACGGCACCAATGTAAGCCCCCAGGGTCCGCTTCCACCACGACTCGTCCTCGCTCCGAGCAGGTCTTGAACCCAGGTCTCAGCATGGAAGGCGTGCACTCTACCAAAGAGGCTAAAGGCCACGACCTCTAGCGTCAGCCGCTAGAGCGCCTCTTTTTTGAGATCAGGGGAGTGAAGTTTACCTGCACAGCACTTAATTGTTACACTAATTCATACCAATTCGTACAACCTCACTGTACGATTTTGTATGATTTGTCTAAACCCAAGTGATGGGTAGGTTTAGAGGCAGGGTTAGGTGTAGGTCACTTGTACAAATTAATCCAAATTGTCAACTTGTAAAATACATTTTTTTTTGTACAAGTTTTTTTAAATGCGAAATTTGTGCAATTGTACGAATTAGCCACTGTGTAAAATATGTATGAATTGCCATGATATCAGATTGGAACAACATATGGAAACCCGTGATTGGCCACTTCACGTCAATCAGAGCCTCTCTTTACTGTAGGGCCCAACGAGACCATAACCAGCCCTCCTGGCCCGGCGCCAAGATGTCTGGGCTCGGACCTCCGTTTTGG
>JAUMHI010000067.1:8061366-8072354 GCA_032359435.1 Enteromius unitaeniatus
TTTTATATTGTAGGATCGTTCCCCAAATTGATTGATAAAGAAATTTGTTAATTAATTCCTTTCATTTCCTACATTACAGTGGGCGGTTCTCAGAGTGGAGTTCAGAGTGACCTGAAGGATATGGATGTGAGTTTGTAGAATCTGTGATTTGAGCGTGAATGATGATTCTTTAGCGGCAGGGTAAAGGATGAGCGTTTAAAGACATCGCTTGCCGCATCTGATGGAAATGAAATTAAACTCCAGCACGCAAGACAAGACCATCACGCCATCATTAATAAAGCGGGCGAAGGGCCCGAGGAGGTGAAGACTGATACGGTGTCTCATAAATCAGCGCGAGCAGTTGGCGATTGATGATCACACGCGTCTCGCCACTGTCCATCATTTCCCGCTTTCTGTCAGAGTAATTCAGCCCTAAACTGTCTGGAGAGATGGAAAACCCAGCCAGAGACAGACTTCAGAAGTCCTGTAAAATCACACGCCAGTGACCCGCGAAGAGACATGATGGGAAACCCTTCCTAACATCAGAAAGCCTCTGTTGGGACGCTGACAGACATAAAATCACTGCTGAATGTTTTACAGGGGTTTTCTAGACTAACTCTGCTTTTCCATTCAGCTCTACAAAAATAAAGTTAAATAAATGTATTTATTTATTTATTTAATTTGATTTATTTTTTTGTTTACTTTATTTATAAATCAAAAGTAAATTAAAGTAATGTAAAATAAAATGTTAAATTATTTTGTATGTATTTATTTTACTTTTCGGTTATGATTTATTTTGAATAATTTTACTTTATTACTTTTACTTAGTTTACATTATTTTAATATTTAATTTTATAATAATTTTTATAAATAATGTTTTATAAGAGAAAAGAGCCAATAACAAGTAAATGTGATTATATCTATATTACTATTATTATTTTATTAGTAAAAAAAAAACAAGAAAAACTTTTACTTTTTTTACAATTGAGAAAAAGTACAATAAAAATATTACTGTATTTGTTCCACTTATTATTTACGTGTTACTTTTATTTATCAGCAAACAAATCAAGTAAAGAAATAATAAAACAATATATATATATATATATATATATATATATATATATTGCCTTTTTTACTTTATTATTTTGCTTTATTTTCATTTATTCACTACACATTTATTTATTATTTAGACGTAAAAAAAAAAAATGTAGTAGTAGATGTAGTTAAAAGTCTGCCTACAAAACACTAGCACATAGTAACTAAGCAAAAAGCATTTTCTTTATTAATAGTGATTATAAAGTGAAGGAAACAACTCTGTAAACACACACACACACACACGCACACACACACACACAGACAGCCGTGAGATTGGATTTCACTCATGAAATGTAAGCGCGTCAGAAGAGACCGCTGCAACAGCCTGCGATTTACACAGAGATTTTCTAACTGCTCATGTCTCTCACTCACACACACACACACACACACACACACACACACACACACACTCAGAGTTAATTAGAGCAGCCGCAGCAGGGACGGTAATCAGAAGACAGAACGACAGAGAAAAGACTGTAAGAGTGTGGAGGAATTTATTACACTTTATTACTGAGAGAGAGAGTATCACACTCACACACACACACACACACACACACACACGCACTCTAAAGCAGTGAACGGCTGCACAGATAAATTAGGCCTTTGTGTTGAACAATAGCAGCCTGTGAGAGGATTTACTATGACCAACAAAAGCAGCCCGGATCAAATCTAGCTGCAATTGATTTATGATGCAGAAAAATCTAAGAGCACATCATCAGTCACACTCATTAACTCACATTTAATTAGTCATCAAGAAGAGGGTACAAACTTACTGAGGAATATATTATGTGCCACTATATACAGAACCACTCAAAGATGAGATGATCACACATTTGTCAGATTAGAGTCAGATTTGTTCATGCTTTTTTAAAGTATCAATTTTAGGTTTTCATATCTGTTAAAATATTATGTCACTGGTGAAAGCTGAAATTTTTAGCATTATCAGTCTTCAGTGTCACATGCTGATTTTCTGCACAAGAAAGATTTCTGATTATCATCAATGTTGAAAACGGTTGTGCTGCTTTAAATTTTTGTGGAAACCATGATGCATTTATTCTCCAGGATTCAGAGAATATTTAACTTTTCTACATTGAAGTTGAATTCCTTTCATTAAAGCACGAAACACCAAACACTGAACTGTCCAATAGATCTGCAGGCTCAGACAAAACCACTTGTACTAAACCTAAGGAAGGTGAGCATTGCCCCTTGTGCTCACAAGAGAGTGAGGCTGAAGTCTATTTCACAACATAGGCCTAAATAGAAATACGTGCCTCTACATACATTCCTGCAGAAGCACACAGATTGTAGATTGACTGAAGGAGCTCTCTAACCACACACACACACACAGATGACTTTACTGAGGTTTCTCTTTCTCATTGCTGACCTTTTTTATGCATACTTCAGTTTTCATGATTGTTTCCACAATTCCTCCATATAATTATACAGTCTGTTTGCTGCTGTACCTTTAAGAGACACATACATAAAACCTGCTAAAATTAGCTTTACAATGTTTTTATGATTAGATCTTCTGCTGAAAGTTACACTTTTATACCACAGCAAACTCTTGCATTAAAATATTAAGAACAACATGTGCCTAATACGTCGTAGACAAAACTATTTAATGAAAGCTTTCTCATTCTGTCTTTTAGTTATTTGAGACAGTATTTCAATGCTCTCAACATCTAGAGATTCATCAGCTCATCATCTCCAGATGACAGTTATTGGGTGTGAAGACCCTCAAGGGTCACGAGGTCAATGATGTCCTCCAGAGACTGATCTGATCTATTCTGTTTAATGTCTTGTGAAGAGAAAAGCTGCATGTTTGCAAAAGAGTCTATAATGCTTTTCATCCAGATTTTTGGCTCAGCTCGCTTGTGCGCAAAAAAAGACATTTTAAAAATAAATTGCAAGTTGCAACTATATAAAGTACATTGTTTATGTCTGCCTACTGTATGGTAAAGGAAAGTAAATACAATATTTAGTTACATTTATTCATAACCAAAATTAATTATGATATATTCATGTATTTACTATATAAAATATATCAACTATATATTAATTCAAATAAATTATGAATGAATAATACAAATGTATCTACAGTTACTGACGTAATACAAAATTATAATCTGCAAGGAATATTCATTAAAATCTGCAATGGATAATAAAATAAATAAATAAACAAAACTAAATAAAATAAAATAAAAATGTTTGTGTGGTCACCACAGTTTCAAGTCAACAATAGATCAGCAAAAATAGAGAAAACATCAGATTTCTCCAATCCCAGCTCAGATGGAGTCTAAACGCTCCTCAACAAGCTGTTCCTGTAATGCAAGACTGAGTTTAACACACTGAGAGCTTTACCTTCTTCAAAACACACACTTCAGCAGCTGTCTGATACGTTTCAAACAAACAGCATTTCACTATCGCTCCCACAGTACTGTCTCATATCAGTCACACATCTGCGCTCCTCATTCTTCCTGTCTGAATCTCCTCACATTCATGAACCGTATCAATAATTCAGCACTACATACTGCAGCAAACGGGGCCGCGTGTTTGAATATGAAATCAATTAAGCACACAAACACACTCGCTCATAAACACGCGGCCTCATGAATAATGTCTGCTGCTCTCCGGAGGATCGTTTGCCCTGAATTCTTCACAGGGCGACTCGACTCAACCCCACCGTGTGTGTGTGTGTGTGTGTGTGTGTGGACAGATGGGGGAGGAGACGCTTCTTCTGCTGTCTCACAGTGATTTAAAAGCAGGAGGAAAGCACTCATCTCATTTATCGCTCTCTGGTGTCTTACTGCTGTAGCACTCATATACATGCTCCAGGACCAAAGATGCACTGCATGTAGACTAGTGATATTGATCATTTATTGTGTTTTAAAACATTGTTTGTACTAAAGCTCAAATCTACAATTTAACACATAAAAATAATCATTTTAAAATGGCTTTACTACTTGTAAATGCTAGTACAGAATAACACTGTTAAAAACCAAAAAGAAATTAAACAATGACTTATTTGCAATGAGTAATTATGAATCCTAGCACTCAAAAAACACTGTTTTAAGTAAATAAAAAAAAAAAATCTAATTATTAAATAAATATGTAATCTATGTAAACCATAAGCACACCCAGACCAGTATTGAGAATTTAAAATTGAGACATGGCTATATTGGTGGACATGGCTATATAGAAAAACTGAAAAAATCAAGCACTGCTAATAAAAATAAACAATTTAATAGCAAACCCCTGTGCACTTAAACAAATTCACAATCTAATGACTAATTCAACAAAGTAATTTGTGTTAATGAAGAACATTGATCAAGTGATCCAACACCAGCCATGGAGCTCCTGAATAATTCATGAGAGTATCTGCATATGCTAATATCGGTGGTTATTAGCTAAAATAAGTGACTGCTTTCTGTCTGACATGTGCGTGTCAAAAATAACTCTGTTTGTATCTACATTATACAGTGTTTAATGGCAAACAACAACCTATGATACTAGAGGCACACATTCAGTTAATATCAACCAATAATGTGTAATATACAACATAAGATGCAACAGAAAATTAATTTACTTATTGAGTTAGAACTCTAATATTGGCAAGTTCAGACCAATTTTGACCAAGGAAAACACTGATAAATTAATGAACGATTTACAGTAAAGCCAGACATATTCCAAAATGTATACGGTAACTAATGCATGAATGCAATGACTTATTCGACAAAGCAATTCAAGTTCATTAAAAACATGGAAGTGCATGATTCATGAAGGCATTAGCATAAAAAAATCTCCATAACTTCGTAAACTGTGACCTAAAATGAGCGGCAGTCTTCCGTTTTGTGATCACAAATGACATTTCCGCAATAAATTCACAAAAAACTACAACACCAGATGCAAACAACTACTCAGTGTTAACTATAAAATGAGCACAAGAGTATGCGAATAAGCCCAAACAATGGCAATAAAAGCATTAAAACTGGACCACAAAGAGAGCCCCGACCCCGCAGAAGAGGTCAGAGGTCAGATGGAAAAGCACGCTCTTTGAGGGCAGATAAAAGCAGGACGCTGCTTACCTCGGACAAGTAGAGGAAGGCATGCGGTGCGTGCAGCGAGTGTGGCAGCATCCCGGAGCCGGACAGCAGCACGCATGCAGAGTTTGCCATGGAGCTCAGAGAGGACGCTTTCCACATTTAAACACACACTGTCTCTGTCTCTATCTGTCTGTCTCTCGTCCTGCTGTCCGCACGGCTTCCCTCGCTCTCTCTGTTTACTCTGCACACAATAAAGATCACTTAAACATTCACATGCTGAGGTGGGAGGTGCATGAGAGCAGAGGAGGGGTGCTCGGCTCTGTGTGTGTGTGTGTGTGTGTGTGATGGTATAGCAGCGCTGCATGTGTGCTTTAATTGCCCATGACCCCCTTTAGAGCCCAACACTCACAAAGACCCCTGGAAACACACTCAAGGACACACATGTGAATGGAGGACAGGCTGTAGACTTGTATGTAAAGCTAATTATAGTCACTGAACACCCTTAACGTGACATTAATTCATTCAGATGATGACTTGATGCAACAAAAAGGGTGATATGAAAAGCAATTTGTCAATATTTTATTATTAAATAAAGCAGCGATTACATAATTAATGTGTTATTTACTGTATAAGTAAATCATTTTTCCCTCGTCACCACAGGAATGTTTTGTTTGATGCAACTCATTTCTGAGATTTTTTTTGTAACCTAATGTGTCTCATTTGAAAGGTCTACATACACATACACTTAGATTTACATTATAGCGAATTTAACAGTAAAAAAAAAGATAAAACTAAAGTAAATACCTGCTAAATAGTTATACTATTATTTATACTATACTATAGTTATACTATTAGTTATACTAAATACTGATTTAAATTTTTTTAACATGGTGTTGGATGGAAAAGAATGTGCAAGATTCCATTTTTTCATACAGCGAATTTAACAGTAAAAAAAAAAAAAGATAAAACTAAAGTAAAAACCTGCTAAATAGTTAATGATTTAAGTTCTAAGTATATTAGAAGTTCTTCTAATATATACGGTGAAAAAAAATTTACTGGACAATACATGTAATATTACGGCAGTGTACTGCTTTTGGAAGCGAAAGACTAAAATTTTCTGAATTCCATGCGCTACATTTCAAATCGTTAATTTTCAATGCGTTTTCTTTTCTTTTTTTTCATATAAGTTTTGTACATTAGGGTTGTATGCCACATGTAATCTTGTTAAATTTTTATTATTTAAATTTAATTAGTGTTTGTGTGAATGACCTTCTATATGTTCTTATTAAAAAGTTGCTTGTGATGGGCTTTGATTCATCATGTTACTCATCACCACCTGCTTTTGGTGGTTATCAGTGTTTTATAAAGGTACAAAACAGCTTTTAGTTCTTGAAAGGTTGGTATATTAACATTTATTCAGTAAATTATATTACGGTATTTAACTGTAAATTTAAGTTAACATGATGCTACCATTTATCAGAGGTAGACGAAGTACACAAATCAAGTACTTGAGTAAAAGTACATATACATACTATAAAATATTACTCCAGTAAAAGTAAAAGTTTTACTCGAGTAAAAGTACAAAAGTACTTGTTTTTTATGTACTTAAGTAAAAAAGTACTGATAGATTTATTTTACAATTTTATAAAGTCTACTTCTAGCACATATTTTTGATAATCTTACTGCTCAAAATACCTGAGATTTTTGACAAAAATGATGTAGTAATTTTCACTGTAAAGCTTACTCTGCAATGTACCGAGAGAAAAACGTTTTGAGTGTCTAATTTTCTCTAGTAAGAAAAAAAGTGTGTTTTGAAGCTAATGGTTATGGTTGTAATGAACCGGAAGAGTCGGTTGGATCCATTTGCGAGGCTTTATTCGTAGTCAGACAGGCGAGGGTCGAGAACCAGCAAACAGAATCAGACAGGGGTAATCCAAATACAGAGTCGAGGAACAGGCAGTAAGTCAAGACAGGCGGCAAGAATCAATAGTGAGTAAACAGTCCAAGATCAAACACAATAAAGCAATAGGATGAATACAGGGGAAAACGCTCGGGATCGTATGCGGGGCAAAACGAAACTTCGCGTCTTCCTAACGCCAGAGGAAGTCCTTTTATAGGCCCCGGAAGGGGGCGGAACGGCGCGAAAGTTCCGAGGTACGTGGGGGAAAAGGGTCCGGGTGGAAACTAATACTCCGGGGATGGTTCCCGCTGCTGTCCTTCGGAGAGGGCCACAGAGGCGCGATCCGTGACAAAAATGAGGTCTAATCAGATTCAATGATCTATGCTAAGCTATGCTAAAAGTGCCATCACCAGACATGAAGATCGGCTGAATGGATTCAAAAACTGTAAAACTCAACTTTTTAACTCTGGGGGAGTTGGAGAATGAGCCTATTTTCAAAAAAATAGTTTTTCTTTAAATATTTACATACATTTTAATATATAACTGGCTGACCCATATTCCTTAGCTGGGATTGTGAAAGGTCCTTTGAAGCTGCACTGAAACTGTAACTTGGACCACTATAAATTGTAGTCCACTATACGGAGAAAAATGTTTTCCTCAATTTATTTTCAACTGAAAAAAGAAAGACATACTTTATCAGATCTCTTGTAATCCTGAGTTGTATTCATCATCCCACTACTAGTGTTTTGATCGTTTTACTTTTTTTTGCCATACAGCCTTTTGTTATTAAGTCTATTATTTAGTTCATTATTATCATTACTATCATTATTAGAATGTTTAAGCATCTTATGTATATGGACAGATCCTGGGCTCTGCTGTAAATATTTATAATTGTATATATATTTAAAAAATGAATGACTTGAATGACTTTAGGTTGGGTAAAAGATGTTTATTCTAGAAGTGAACTAATCCTTTAACAACACTTAGCTTTCAAAAAGGGTCTCGGGTCCACTCAGTCTTTTGTCTTCGACCACATTTTGGTGTTTTTGGAGCTCAACAATGTGTTCTTTGTGTGTGAAGGGCTTTGTTTTTAAAGTTGTTGCACAGTGGTGTGGGGTAGTGGGGTTTTTTGCAATTACTTTGAAAACATTTTATTTTCTGTATTCAGGACATGACATGTGCCATTTATTTCTAGGCTCTTTGAAAAGCGTTTCACACCAGCTTCACATGCTTTTTTAATACTTGGTGTATTTACGCAGTACCAAAATATTCAGATAAAAGTCTGTATTTGATTATCATATAAATCATGAATAAAACCTTTTATTTTTTAATCTCAAAACAAGTTAATTTGAATGTTGACATTAGACGTTGCATAACATATTTGCAGTGTGACCCTACTGAACACAACTGTATGTGCATGTGAATGTTGTAACTTATACAGCAACATAATTATAATTTGTATGTGGTTAGGTAAAGAACTTTGTATGCCGACTTAAAAACAACCAGTATTTATAGCAGTAATTTATTTATCGCTAAGAGCAACAAATGCAGAATAAACTGTAAGCTGCCATGCACTCAATCATGTGGCGTGACTGAAGCTAAAGGGACTAAAGGCACAGCCCAGCATTGATCTGAATTGCCTTAATATATGTAGGTTAATATATATATAGGTCCTTGATGTTATGGCTGGTGCAAAAGTGTTTTGTGTTACATGTAAATGAGTTTTGGGGATATTTACCACCAATAACAGCCCCTTGATGAAAATAGTTAAAAAAATATGACAGCTTGCATTTTTTACTGCACCTTCATGACTTTATCACTGTTGGCAAAGTTGTTGATGATAGACAAGGACTCCTGGAAACGTGAGCTGCCGGTAAGCGCCACATCAGCGATAAGCTGGCTCACAGCGATGATGATCTAATGATCAGAGAGGAAACAGACAAAATGTACAGTCTTGGGTCACACATGAACAGGCACAAGTTAGTGTACTTGTTTACCAAGGGGACATTATTGTCATGGCTTGAGAAAACAAAGAGAAATCAAGGTAAATCAAACGTGAACATAATTTTTTTATATTATCCATTAGGCTGAAATTGATGCAAATGCATTATGCAAAATAAAGCAGCCGGTATGAAAATGTAATTGAATTGTGTGCAGACACATGAACTGCCAGCTGTGAAATCTGCCTTGGAAAGACAAAGGAGTTTTTATTTTAGAGTTGTCTAAAATGTCATTTAAGTTTGCTATTAAACAAGACACATTATGTGAGATTTTGGTGGAAATGACCCTGCATGTTCAAAGATGTCTTGGGGTGTGTCTACATGACACCGTCTTATAAACAAAAAGAAAAACTTTTGATCATCCTTTTACAATACAACATGGTTGCTCAAATGTACCCTTACATTTACCGTTGGACATTGTAATAAAACAACTAAAAGCGAAAGTGTAAAAAGTGAGCACATGTACTAAAAGCCCTCGAGGCCTAACTCTATATAATAGCTATAATTTATATATTATAATAGCTAAAGGAACGCCTTCATACAGTAGGTTTCACAGAGTCAAAGTGCAACCAAAACAAAATGCAGTTTAGTAGCTGTAGAAGATAGGTCTAAAAGCATTGTGAATTCATTGCGAATGCAAAAAAAAAGTAAAGCGGTTGCATAGAAAGGACGCAGATGCCTTAAGACATGTGAAAGTGGTATTTAAGTTCAAACAAGTGAATGTGGCTTGGTCTGTCTTACAAGTGCTATGAGGTTTTATTACACCTTGCACTTTATCACATGCTTACGCACCTTGAGCAAACCTTTTATGTGTTTGATAAGAGCACATTCAAAGAAATTAAGACACCTAGGGTGTCTATGCAATATCAGATACAAAGAAATGTTTACGAACCAAGCTTGCGACACACCAGATCGCACGCAAGTAAACACGCACAAACAACGAACATCATGATGTATTTAAATCCTGTAAACTACCATTCACATGTTAGGGGTTATGTTTATGTTTATTTATTTTTATTTTTATTCAGCAGGGATGCGTTAAATTGGTCAACAAACTGACAGAATAAAAAAATATGCAATTACAATAGAAATCTGTTATTCTAAATTGTAATAATATTTCACAATATAACTGCGTTTTTGCAGTCTTGGTGAGCAAAAGGTGGTTGGAGGTGGTTCGAGCACGATTCGCTAAACTAAAGTGGAGCAAAAAGAGATCTGACTCCAATTTCAAAACCAGGAATGGTGTAAACAAAAAAGAACTGGGTGTTTACTTTTTATATATGAGGGTCAAAAGTGAAAATGTTAAGGATGAAAACACCCTTAATAGTAATGTAGAGCTGCGGATCTAGTTCCTGCCCTCACATTCTTATTAGCTGACTCCTGACTCATTTGTTCTCCACTGCATGTCATATCCTTAAGGCAAACATATAAAGCTTAACAGACCTGTCAAATGATGTTAGATTCATTTTACTGCAGGTGTCATGTTCATAATCATATTGCGTGTTTTAGTAGGAATTATTTACTTGTGAAACAGTGAAGTTCATTTGTCATATAAAGTTAAGCTAAGGTTGAAAGGTTTTAAGTTAAAATATTATAATAATTTTGTATTACTAGTGTATTCAGCATGGATGTTCCCATAAATGCCTTTATCAAGATCTACTAAAAGATCATTTTTGTTCACTAAGGCTTTCTATTCATCAAAAAATCCTGGAAAAAGGGAACAGTAAATCAGGATTATAACAGGTGTGCTGGAGATGCACTATATTAGCCTGCCGCCGGCTGGCGAGAGCAGCCCCTTGCAGTCGGGGAAGGAGGAGGAAAGAGACGCCGTCAGGTCGGACACCTATAGGTCTCCGTAGTGACTTTTATGCAATGCAATATGACGTTTATTATGTGTATCTTTGTTTCGTAGTTATCTATAAGACATTTTTCAAATCTAAGCAGTTTATTCAGTGTAGTGAAGCCTCTCAC
>JAUMHI010000067.1:8072454-8083449 GCA_032359435.1 Enteromius unitaeniatus
GGGTGGAAACTAATACTCCGGGGATGGTTCCCGCTGCTGTCCTTCGGAGAGGGCCACAGAGGCGCGATCCGTGACAATGGTTTTGAAAGAACGTTATATGACATGAGAAAAAGTTAGGAAAAACATTTGAAGGAAAATATTATATATATATATATTTTTTTTTTCTCAAACCTTTGAAAACTTTGATAATTACTGTAGTTACCTGAATATCACATCTTTTCTTTTTCCCCTCAGATGTAGTATATAGATGTGATATTTGGACTATATCTAAAAATGACTATAAATTAGTGCCAGCAAGCTTGTTAGCTGAACAATCAGCATTCACGTTAGATAACAATATTTAGACCTACTTATTTTCAGTATATGATAATGAATAAACATTCATATGTCTTCATACTACTTCGTTACTGTCCACCACTGCCATTTATGATGACATTCTAGCAACCAGAGATGCCATTTTTTTTGTTTTTTACTCTAAATTTTACTTTTTTTTTTCCAACATTGGGGCATTATTTTGGAGATTATTCCAGCTTTAGGTGTGAAATGTTTGCTATTTATACACATTATGCCTAAAAACCACTCAGATGATAACTATAAACTGTTAAAATATTACGCATTTAATGTGAATCTCTCCTGATTGGTGTTTATTAAAGGTCCCTTACACCAAGCATGATAATAAAAATAACGATAACTATATTTGAATCCACACCAGTGAATCGCCTGTTTATTATAAGACACTCAAACGTGTCTGCCAATTAAAATTCTCAAGCATGTGATAGCAGGATTGATTGGCTGTCAACGTTTTGAAAATGATTCCAATGATATAGTTTCTCTGTGCCTTTATCATTATAGTTGTGGTGTGGACACTGCTATTCTTTGACATTGAGAACGATTTACTATAGCGTTATCTTTATCATCATTAACGGGCTTTACACTGTAACGATGCTACTTTATCTTTCAAATGTAAGTGCAATTGTTTTCTTTTGAAAACTTAGTAAGCAGAATAGACTAAAGTAAGATAAATCTTACTGACTCCAATTTTTTAAACATGGTGTTGGATGGAAAAGAATGTGCAAGATTCCATTTTTTGTGTCGATTCAATTTGAAATCCTCTACATACTTGCAGCATTAAAATCAATAGACTCGCAGCACTCTCTGACGCCTAGTAAGTGCCCTTATGTGTTCATTCCTGTCTGCAGTCGATGAAAAACAACATGCACGCCGAGCACATCACCTCATTCAAGACTAAAACACACGAAATCGCTATTCCACTGCTGTCGAACAAACCCCGATGCTAATCTGTTTCTCTGCTTGTAAAAGGTTTATAATGCACTAAAAGTGAAGGACTGTGTGAAACTAGATCACAAATGTAAAGTTTCCATACGCTCTGCACACAATTACAGTATTTTAACACTCGAGAACAAGACAAAAGCATTGGGCAGAAAGTGTGAAACGAAGCTCTAATGATCTGACATCACTGTGCTTTACAAACAGTACTGTGTCGATGTGCACATCTTCAATGTTTACATGCACTCACACACAAGCAGAGGCATCAATCAAATGCTGTGTGTCAGTAACAGATGTTCTGTATACGGCGCCCATCACACACACATACACACACGCTAATGTGATTTCACTACAAATTACATCACTGCAACACTGTGTGTGTGTGTTCAGCAGCAGGTTTGTCTGCATCTCTGATGTGTTACACTTCATTTGAGCTGCACGTTTTCTGCAGCGTCTCGCCCTCACGTGATCACATGACCACAGCCCAGTTTGCAAAGTGTTATCAGACAGCGCACTATAGAACTAATACCAAAACTAATATTTAATACGCATTCAACATTATTCTCCAGATTATTCCAGTTTCAGGTGTGCGTGTCTGCTATTTGGAAGCTTTATACTTAAAACAGAACAATTAAAAAATAAAAATTAAGAATATTTGGCATTCAAAGTGAGCTGTGATGATATGGTTCTGCTTCTGATTGGTTTTTGTCATGCTGCGTAGACTTTAGACTGCTATCAGTGGTGAATACATTTAAATTGAAAGTTACAGTAAAGACATTCAAAATGCTCCAAAAGATTTATATTTAAAGGAAATGTTGTTGTTGTTTTTTTGTTTGTTTCTCACCAAAGAACCCTGGATAAATCCTGACTGTCATAAATATAGGAAGCAGAACAGCTTTTTTAACATTGCTAAAATAAGATTTGTGTATAAAACAGCAAATCATTAATTTTTTTTCTAAACATGTATATATGGAAAATTGACTAATGCAAGGTAAAAAAAAAAGCATCTGAAACTAAAATTAAATTATAACCATATTTGCACACTTTTTGAATTTTTTATATATTTATTTATTTTTAACTTTTCTGCATTTCCAATTTTGTAATGTTTTGTTTCTGCCTTTACATTAATTTGTTTTATATATTATGTATAATGTATGTGAACCCTGAGGTCTTGAAATACATTTTAATTCTGTACCGGGTGCGCTGCCGAGCAAGTTTACCATGTCAGAAGTGCCATAGATATAGAGCAGATTTTGTGATGATAACATCAAAATGTATTATATTACAAGCCATGCAATATGATAAACATCTTTTAATGTCATATTACTGTAAATAAAAAATGTGAATTGATAATCGTTTGAGTAACCAGGAATAAAAGTTGTTTTACTGCCACTAGTGTTCATTTTGCCTTAAAACAGCAGTGAATTTTAAATGCACAGGTAAGTTACAGGAGCAAAAAAATTTAGATACACGTTTTTTATGAGCCTAGCTTGTTTTTATTCTGTATCTCTGACCATTTTAATTTTGTGTTTAACACATACTGTATCTGTTTAAAACGGAGAATATGCACCCCAAGAGCTTCTTTTCAATCCCTTTACACTCAGTCTAGCTGTTTTTAAAAAGCTGCTTCTGACACTGAGAAAGCGATTACATTTTGATGAAAGATCATAAAAACTGAAGTGTTTTATTCGGAATAGCAAACAAAAGAACCGTTCGCAATAAAGCCAGAAGTATGACACCAGTCCCATGTCAAATCCACCAAAAAGACCTCGTGATGCCATTTGGTCCTACCTACATAAGCTCGCTCGTGACAATGTGTGATGAAGCCACAGGACCTGACAGAGACACAGACATCACCTGAGAGACAGACAGAGACTGTGAGAGGTGCTGCACTGCAGATGCTGCAGGGCAAGAGCAGAAACATGCCGCACCATTAATCACTTCCAGAGAAAGAGAGAGCGAGAGAAATAGAGATGGAAGATGAGGAGAAATACAGGACACCGCGGCGGAGGAAGAGAATGTGAAAAGTGAGCAGGCATTCAGCCAGACGTCCACTCACAGAGGAGCGGAGAGATGAGATGGAGGAGTGAGCGTAACAGCGGCCCACTCGCTAGTGCTGTCACCTGCTCTACACTGAATGTGTTTCACAGCAATACACAGAAAAGTGAAGGAATCAATGATGCAAACTTTATCATACGCGAGGCAAATCTGATCTCTACAGAAGACTTATATTGCTATAATTCAGCTCAAGCACTGCAGCAAAGTTCATCAACAGTCAGCAGTCAGACACGTTTGACTCAATTCATGCTTCAAAGCTTTGATCTTCTGCTTCAGTGCTTCATGTGAGTTTTGGAGACAGATATTAATGTCATTACTTTATAAAATCTTTTTTTTTTTTCTCTGTGAATATTTTATGTTTCTTTGGCTGTAAATAAATAATAATGTTTAGGTTTTAAATTTGTTGTCAATATGTACACAATGTATGTTTCAGCAAAAATTACATGTTTGTATAAATGTTATGCACATACTTTTTATTTTTGTATTGTTATATACAGATACACAGACATGCTTTTTTAGCTGTATGCAAATGCATAATAGTTTAAGATATTGTGAATATTTTCATATTGTACATTTACATTTACAGATTTGTAAATCACTACATCCATACTGAATGCTTAATTTTAAGAAATATAATAGCAACAACCACTTTTTTACAGTATAGTACATTGTTTCCTAACACTTGAGGTTCATGAGTGGATAAACAACAACAACAACAACAACAACAAAAAACATAAAAAAACAAACATTTAAGAAAAGAATATGTAACATTAAAATAAACTATTTATAAAATAAAAATACAATGCAGATACAGACAAAAAATAGCAAATATAAATCTTTTTATAAATAAAATAATTACATTTGAAAATAAACAAAAAGTTCAAAGTTCAAGCCACATCAGAGTACAATAAATAAAGTAAATGTGTTTTCATATTATTAAAATATGACCTTAAAATCTCTTGAGGTATTTCAAGTCAATATGGCTTCAGCTGACAGAAAAGTTTGGGGATCCCTGATCTAAAAACATAAATAATGAGCGCAAATCTGACAGGCAGTATGTGTAACTGCATCTTAACCACATTTTCACAAAATTCATATTAACAGCTGTAAACAAATCTGTCAAATACTGCCTCTTTAAATCAGACGTTAAAAGCATTATCTCTCAGTGTGCATTTCATAAATAAAAACGCATACAGTGCATGCAAAACATTCTGCTCATAGTCTGAAGGGCAACTGATGGTTTGAAATCTCATGTACGATTTTAAGAAAATTACATAATTCATAAACTAAATACTAGAGTTATGTTTGAAATGATTGGAGTCATTATTTTCAGCTTCATATATAAACAGTGCGAGTCTATGGTATGTGCTCATTAACATTAGAGAGAGAGAGAGTGTGTGTGTGTGTGTGTGTGGAGTCCATTTGTAGCAGATGGTTTCTCATCCATCTGCTCTCAGACACACCCTGAGACACATCACTACACAACAGAAACTATATACCCTCTATATCAGCTATCTCTCTCCATTAGCACACTGAAGAAGCCCAGCACAAATTCCCTCACTCAGCCACTGTGTGTGTGTGTGTGTTTGTAAACTACAGTCACTCAGAGTGTTTGTTCATGGTTGACAAGGAAGACCAGACATCTGCTGTATTCTGCTGCACAAAGTACCAAAGAAGCAAAAGAAAACAACTGCAGATTTAGTCACAAAAACATACAGTAGTGCACTACAGATACAAACATCTGTATTAAGACAATTACTTATATATTTAATCAAATAGATTAGATTGGGTAGGTTTAGGGTTAGTAGAATAAGTTGACATAGAATAGATAGATAGATAGATAGATAGATAGATAGATAGATAGATAGATAGGCACTCATTTCTGCCATCATCTTACAAACTCAACACACTCAAACGTTAATGTCAGGTACTATTTTTAGATTTGTTTCCTCCTTATGGGTACAGAATGTTAAAATTTAATGTGCAACAAGAAAAGACCAAGTGACTGGTTTCAAACGAGCTGTATTGTGCTGGAGAGAGACACTGCTGACAGGAACATTCAGGACAACTGAAGATCTCAGTGGAAACTGATTTAGAGGAAACATACACACACACACACACTCACTCTCATGTTTTTGCTGTTTCTGGATCTGGGTGAGATCTGAATATCATCATCAGCATCATGAAACGCACAATGCCACTGAGTTGACTGACAGACATATGCTCACTGGTGTTATAACATACACCAGATCGGCACAGATTATGTGCACACACACCACTACATACAAATATCATCACAAGAAAGAAAGTGTGAGGGAAAACAAACATTTGACATTTCAAAATGAAAAAAAAGAACTGTCTGTCCAACACAGTCTCACGACCAATTTGTACGAATTCGAATTTGTGCTGTTTGTAAAATTTGTACGACCTCACTGATTTTGTATGACTTGTCTAAACTCCAGTGATGGGTAGAGTTAGGGGCGGGGTTGGGTCCAGGTTGTTTGTACAAATTCATACTCGTAAATTACACACGATTTGTCAAAAATCATATGAATTCGTACAAGTGAGGTTGCGCGAATTTGTAAAATATGTAAAATTGCAGACTAACAAAATAATTTTTTTCACAGAAAAAACTAAAACAACTGAAATAAAATAATTATAAAATAATTCAGCTTTACTGAAATCAAAACAAAAATAAGCTAAAAATAAGTTAAAGAGAAATAAGCTAAAAATAAATATTTTTATATAGTATAAATATTATGCAATATACATTTATATAATAAATATAATAGAAATATAATGAAAAAATAAACAATCACAAATTAAGATTAAAAAGAAAACTATAAAAAAAGGTCATTAAAATAGTATGTGTTTATAAAAGCTTAACAAAACTTGTATATATGTAATTGTATATAAATAATGCTAAAATTACATCAACTAACAAAATGTATTCCTATTAATGATAAAAAGTTCCATTAAAAACATTACAAATGAAAATAAGACATGACCAATACCAATACAACACAACTTAAATTACTAAAACCAGTCGAAAAAAGAAATAATCTAAATAGTCAATAATAAAATCTACTATATTTTCTTTACACACACACACACCTTTGTTTCTGTGAATTGTGGGGACTTTCCATGGACCTCTACTGTTTTTATACAGACTGAATTATATTTTCCGTCTCCTAACCCAACTCCAACCCTACCATCCAACAGAAAACCTGTTTGCATTCTTACACGTTCTGATAAACATAATTTACTATTTTTAAATATTTTTTCCCCCACAATGTCTAAAATATGTCAGATGTCAAAGATATGTTTTACTATCCTTGTGATGACATTTGGTCTTCTAAACGTAGCATAAACATGCACACACACACACACACCAGCTAGACCAGAAACTGACCAAACATTTACTTATGAATCCTTAGTGCTTTTATATACTATCTTTCTATAATGTACCAAACTGTAACTGATGTGGCCGGATGGGCTCTGGAATCCTACTTCACCAAAACTCTCAACCGATGAGAAAACTGCCAAAAGATTCGAATGTGAGCTCTCACTTTGTATCCGTGATCTGTAAACCTCACTAAACACTCTTCTCACAAACTAACCGTACTGAAGGATCACCTGTAACTCTCTCTCGGTTAGTATCCGAGGGTCTAATTAGAGGACGGCGTGTGGGAAAGTGTGAGGATTTTTAAATATCAGCAGCTTGTAGCTTAAGAAGCTCTTCTGGGACGCGACACGCTGTTTATTAAAGCACTAAATACACGCCGACAGTCTTCATACAGACGACTCCACATCGCATCCGTTAAAAAACAGCAGCTGAAGGGTGTTGTAAAAAACCACACACTCCCTCCGTGACCTGCTGCTCTCTGCCACAACACACACATCCATCTCCGGCTCGGACGCGGCCCTTGATTAGCACCATAAACTCTCCAAAAATTGGTCAATACCCCATAATACTAATGTCACTCTGTGCTCACATTTTACAGCCCTCCCGCACGCGCTCACACAGTCAGTGCAGCACCACAGGGCTTTACTGGCCCCCGGCCGCACCGTATAAAGCAAATTAAACAGCTTTACGACCCTTAATGGCCAAACGCTTTTGAAGGAAAACACTGAAGCTGATATGACATCATACATCTCACAGATGCCTCCTCACTCACACTCACCGGGTTTAAACAGATCAAGCCAGGGAAATAAGCACTGATATTCTCTTTCAACTCCTGAGATAAAAGACTTTGATGTGCTATGAAAACATACTGTAACCCAAAACTTCATATTTTGCCCAAAAAGCACTTATTAAAATGACAACCGAACATCCGCAGTATTTTGACATAACATAAAGGAAGTCTGCATATGAAAATTCAGTTACGCATAGCAGGAATAGCAAGCATTTTATAACATAATCAAATACGAAACAAAATAATATTTAATATAATTATATATTGATTATATTGCTAGTTCTTGATCCAATAAATGTGGCTTCGGTAAAAGAAGAGATTGATAAAAAATAACAAAGATTTTAAAGAGATGAGTGTGATTTTAACTGCATTTCGTTATTAAAAGAAAACATAATTTTAATGAGAAAACTGTTGTGCTAATGACACACCTCTATCAGGAGAAGAGATATTGTTTTAATGGAAAAAAATATATTAATATATAAAATATAAAGAAAACTCATAAAAGCTCAAAATATAACATGTATCATATTCATTAAATAATTATTAATACTACAAAGGCATAAATAAAACTAAAATAACATCTTAATACTTAATACATAAAAACAAGTATAAACACAAAGAGTTTTTGCAAAACAAAAAAAAAAAAGTTTTATGTTATTATGCTCTTATTGCGTTAATACTTTATTTCAGTGGTCCACTTTAGACAATCTACTAGCAGTAAGTAACTTTGCAACTACATGTCAACTATTAGTCATTTTTAGTAATATTAGTTAGAGTATTAGTTGGCTAACTGCTTACTTTACTTTGGTGGATCCCCTAATACTACTGACTATGAAAACTTTGCAGGTGTATGTCAACTTATTCTACTAACCCTAAACCTACCCAAACAGTCTAATCTAAGAGGTAGTAGACATTACATTAGTAGAATTAGTTGACATGTAGTTACAAAGTTAGTAGAATTTCTAAATAGACTATCAAAATAAAGTGTAACCTTTTATAGTGTTTTATGTAAGTTTGTATTGTATAAACCTAGTTTGTATTTCTATAAACCTCAGTCATTTATTCAGGAATCTCTGATTCGATTAATTTTATAAACCCTCAAAAATTCAACATGCAACAAGCAGCACTGAAAATGTTGAGCGCAGTAAAGTCTCAGAAACTAGTTAAAGACACATTAGTCGAGAGGAAACTCCGGACTTAAGGATATTAAACCACTGAACTGCTTTTAGTTCCTTTTTCTTATTCAAAACAAGAGGCTGGAGCTTGTCCTTTTATTAAATAGTCAATATCTTTTAGTATGTTATGGCCATAACCCATTAAGATGATGATCTGTTTATCTGGTCTATGCTAATTAGGCAAATAAAAACAGCACTCAAAACGATTAAATTCTACATTAATCTGCCACAGCCAAGTTTCCACATTGTTTGGTAAAATATAAACATTAGATAGTAAGGATAATTTGGATAACTTGTCTCTATAATAGTTTAACCCTTGTGTGTCCAGAACTTCATTTTGGCTTTGCAAATGCCTACATTTTTCAAAAAACTCTGCATTTGCATTAGAATATTAATATGTATATATATATATATATATATATATATATATATATATGTTTTACACTAGGTAAAAAATAGCTACTTTCGAGACAAAAACCTCACAACTGAAACCCATGAAAAACTGCAATATTTTCTCATAGAATGCATAAAATCATGCATTCCTATAATAAACTTTAATTCTGTTGGCAAGGCTTAAAAATTTCAACTTTTTATTTGTTAATTAAAAAATAATAATTATGCAATTATTAAAATGCATGCTAATCATTCAAAGTCATGTGCATGATTGTAAAAATTTTGCTTAGCATTATATGCGAAACATATATATATATTTTTTTTTGTATATACACATATATATATATATATATATATGCATTACAGGCATTACAAACAAATTGGCATTATAAGGATTCAAATCCTGAAATTAATATAGTTTTGGTAATTATGATCAGGACTGAAAGTACAAAAAATCTCTGATCTACAAGTAGTCTTTGTCTCATGTGTTTGCTGAAATCACTGTAACACATTATGATAAATCTGTGCCGATGGATCAAATGTGGGTCGATGTTATTGGTCCCAGTGGAGGGCCGAGCGCTGGGCCGTACTCGACATTAATGGCCCTATACCAAGATGGCGGACAGCGATTAATGTCGTTAGCGATGTGACGTCTGGCAGACATTAGACTCTCTCTCTGTCTTTCTTTCAGTGTGTATAGATCGGTCCGGCCCGCTGCGGCTTGCCATATGCACAAGAATGTAATGACGGCAGGTGCGATCGCAGAGGTGAATTTCTGCACACTCCGATGTGATTTCCCCTGAGCGGCCGTCGCTCTCGGTGGACGTGAAAATCTCAGCGTGAGAAACTGCTGTTAGTGGTTAATCAATATGATGCAGGTGCAGCAGCTGAAATGTGGTCAGAACACAATCATACTCTAATCTCATTCTACTCACATCCTGAAGGGAAAAATTACCAACAACAAGCCATATGTTAAAAACACAGACGATTAATGGTGTTTAACCTCAGCGCCTGAAATGCTACTGGAATCTAGCAGATTTCTCAGAGACGTGCTGCTGTGGTCAGGACAGATGAGAAGAGTTTGGGGCGCATCCTCTGGGAATCCCTTCGGTTACAGATACTTCTGTGACTTCTGTGTCACACACTCAGACGCACTGTTAACAAGAGATGTCCAAAGAAGCAATTATAGATGCTGTTTGACATCACATCTTGATACTTTTAAACCTGGGATATCCTAACCCTGGATAAATGGAATCCTGGGTTATCTGTAATCACGTTTCACACTACTCATACTAAACCTGGGTTTAAATGTTAATACTGGGTATGTTTCACACTGTACATTCCGGGTTAATGTTCTTATGTGCATATTTGCGAATAACATAACCCAGGGGAAAATGTGGTGCTAGCACAGCTTTCAAATTACAGGTGTGAAATGTGACTTGTTAGCCTGGGTTAAAAGAGGTGTATAGTGAAAAATTATATTTTTCAGAGGTATTAGACACCATCACAACTGAACTACATACAGGTTGTTTTATGAGAACCATTAATGACACAAATTAATACAAATTACTTTATTCAGTTCATTTAAATTTATCTGTCTATCCATCCATCTTACTTACAGAACAATAGACAGAATGATACGTCAACAGAACAATAGATGGATAGATAGCACAATAGTACGATATAACAACAGATGGATAAATAGGATTACAGATTGATAGATACAGTGGATAGATAGGAAGGCAGAATGATAGATACAGTGGATAGATAAGATGACAGATTGATAGATACAGTGGATAGATAGGAAGACAGATTGATAGATACAGTGGATAGATAGGAAGACAGATTGATAGATACAGTGGATAGATAGGACGACAGATCGATAG
>JAUMHI010000067.1:8083549-8099887 GCA_032359435.1 Enteromius unitaeniatus
ATTGATAGATACAGTGGATAGATAGGAAGGCAGAATGATAGATACAGTGGATAGATAAGACAACAGATTGATAGATAAAGTGGATAGATAAGATGACAGATTGATAGATACAGTGGATAGATAGGAAGGCAGAATGATAGATACAGTGGATAGATAAAATGACAGATCGATAGATACAGTGGATAGATAGGACGACAGATCGATAGATAGAACGATAGATACAGTGGATAGATAGGAAGACAGATTGATAGATACAGTGGATAGATAGGAAGGCAGAATGATAGATACAGTGGATAGATAAGACAACAGATTGATAGATACAGTGGATAGATAAGATGACAGATCGATAGATACAGTGGATAGATAGGATGACAGATCGATAGATACAGTGGATAGATAGGATGACAGATTGATAGATACACATAATGATAGATACAGTGGATAGATAAGACGACAGATCGATAGATAGAATGATAGATACAGTGGATAGATAGGAAGGCAGAATGATAGATAGATAGATAGATAGATAGATAGATAGATAGATAGATAGATAGATAGAATTTTTTTAACACTCTTCCAGTCTCTCTTTTATCCGTTCAGCCTCTTTTTTCTCCTCTATTACCATCATCTGTCGTTCCTCAGTAAAGCCTCTGTTCTCGTCAATTATTCATCACATTCAGAGCAGGACACAAACACTACACATCTCTATCTCTCTCTCTCTCTGATGAAACGCAGCCCATCAGGCTTGAATCTGATCTGGTGTTTTGTCTCAGTAATGTCTCGTGTGACTCCATCACCTGAGTGTTTTCTCTTCAGCAGATGGAGCTCCATTCAGAGAGATTAATGCTGCTGCGGAGAGTTTGAGCCCCTCAGAGTCTCCACCGGCCCGCATACGCTTGTGTGTGTGTGTGTGTGTGTGTGTGTGTGCGCGCAAGAACAGCAGGGGACAGAGAGCCCAAGGTGTCGCCCTCAAACTGAACATCTGTTTCCTGAATAAATATTCTAATGAGAACACTGCACTGCAGTGCTGCGGGCTCCCCTGGGACAGCCGGAGAGACAGGTAACAGTGCACACCTGTACACTCTTCACCTCTGTCTCTCTCTCTCTACAGCCTCAGTGAGATTGTTTCATTGCGATCAACGAAAAGCTTGACCTGCCGGGAGCTGGACACTGTTTTCCACATGTTCAAATAATAAAGTGATGAAAAAAGTCTGGGAATGATATTCAGTGATCAAAACATGACACAAATCAAAATGCTCTTATATTAGAGGTTCATCTGCATCCATATTTCATATTTTATCTTGTTTCATTAAAGCATTCAAAACCTCAGCACTAGACTGATGGATCAATAATTATGTTAAACACAGTTGGCTTTCTTACAAACCTTCATTAATCGACTTAAATTTAACTTATGTATTGATTAGATGAGAAAAACAAACAACACATATTTAAATTAATTTATAATCAATATGGAGAGCTTTAGAGGTATTATCACATCTCTAAAACTAAACTATGAGCAATAATAGTGATGTTGCCATCAGAGATTTAAAACTCTAACTAGAATATATCAGAATAATTCAGATAAAGTGCATCCTGGATGATTTGAAACTCTAGTGAA
This sequence comes from Enteromius unitaeniatus, assembly GCA_032359435.1. Taxonomy (NCBI): domain Eukaryota; kingdom Metazoa; phylum Chordata; class Actinopteri; order Cypriniformes; family Cyprinidae; genus Enteromius; species Enteromius unitaeniatus. Next base: position 8,085,168 of record JAUMHI010000067.1, read on the forward strand.
GAGGAAGAAAATAGATTTGGATCAAAAAACAACATTTGAATATGTGTGTGGCTTGTGTTTTCATTCCATCAATGCAATTAAAATCAATAACCTTAATCAATAAAGCCTTGTGTGAAAGCCAAATGTTTTTAAAATAATGATCAATCCATCATTTGGTAGTCTAAATGTAAAAGGCTTTGATTGTGAAGTGCAGATCATTACAGAGTCAGCTCTATTTTGAGACGACAATGTATTTCAGAAACAGGAATTTTAGATGTGAGTGCTGCAGGACATATAAAAAAAGTGCTGTGAACAAGGTGTATCACTTACTAAACCTCGACGAGACACGATTTGAGGAATCAAATACTGCAGGACGACACACAAACACATAACTTTAAGGCTTTAATCACAAATATAAACAGTGAACTACTAGTGACACTTGACTTCAACACCACTAAATAAAGTTGTATAGTATCTAAAATGCAGTTCATCTATACACACACAATCTCCCTCATTCTGAGTCTGAACATTTAACTGCAGTGAAGAGTGTGAGGGGCTCGCTGGGTCATATCTGTGTGCAGGATTTACAGAAAAACCCTGTTAACACACAGACCATAAAAACCAGCCCAGAGCCTGAATGCCACACACGCTATAAAATACAGCGCAGAAGGTTTGCAGGACAATTCTGCTGATTCACACACACAATCTCCAAGAGTTCAGAGCTCTCATGAACACATCCCACTGGACAAATCTACTGCCAAACGAACAAAAATCTGTTAATTTGAAGCTCACAGAGACTATAACACATCTAAATACAACGACTCTATTGAGCTCAGAGGTGGAACACACCCTTGGATGAATGATACTGGATCTCTTCATTAGTTTCTCCTAAACAGCAAAGAGATGAAAGGATAGCAAACATAATAAACAATAAAACTGCTTTAGGGTTTCGTAGAATAACCTTTTTATTTAAACGTTTCCATAAAGAACCTTAAACATCAGAAGAACCTTACTTTTTTAAAAAAGGGTCTTTGTGGCAGAATATGGTTCTTCAAATGAAAAAATAGGTAAGAAAGAGATGGACTTTTAAAGAACCTTTGACTGAATGGTTCTTTGTGGAACCAAAAGTGGTTCTTCTGTGGCATCGCTGTGAAGAACCTTCGAGCATCGTTATTTTTATAAATGAAGAGAGATATTTGCTGAGCCTTTGCAATTTCTCTACTGAGAGAAAAAGTAATATTCTCACATCCATCTACTCTAAAGTTAAAGAAGAGATAAATGTTCATCTATAGAACAGAATAATAAATCAATCATCTATAGAACAGGAGAACCACACAGGAGATCTCAATGAGGTCTCAGATGTTTCTCCAAGACAGCAAATGGAGTTTCACAAGAGATCTTAGTTTATTTCTTGTGATTTTAGGAGAAACATCTAAGATAACGCTGATACAAAGAAACATACCCAGTTCCCTGAGAACGAAACAGAAACACAAACTAAAATATCACATTTGAGATCTCAATGATGTCTTAAATGTTTCTCCAAGACATTGGTGAGACTCTACTTTGGAGTTTCAGAAGATATCATAATTTGTATTTCTTATGATTGTAGGACAAACATCTAAGATAACGCTGAAAACAAGAAACACTCACTGAGATGTCAAATGTTTCTCCAAGACATCAATGAGCTGGAGATCAAATGTAGTCAGCCATGATTTGAGGAGAAACATGGGACAATGCTGATGCCAAGAGAAACCCCCCAAGAGAAAGTTCCCTGAGCAATGTAAGAGCAATCTCTGAGCAATCATACTTTCCTTAATCACCTTTAGAATAGAAAAATCACACTGAAGTCTCAAATGGTCCTCCAAGCCAGATTTAACTGAGAGCAAACAGAGTAGCCTCCTTCACACATTTCATGTGTAGTTTCAAAAGAAATCTCTATAACTTTGCTCAGATCCCAAACTCCGCAAAATAGAAGTCAAAGACCTCAAAATGAACTCAAACAAATTATTTAATACACTGCACTCTCACTGAATTACTAGTTTATGTTGAACTGTAGGCAACGTCTCCCGAGCACTAAACAAGCCTCTTCTGAGGAATACCTCCTGTCTGGAGCGGTAGAGAAGTGAGTAGTTCACAGTCGACCAAACACAAGTGTATCGCAGCCATGCAGCACATGCCACGCTCCTCATACTCACCCAAAAGTACATCATCTTTTCAGCCGCAAAAACCCTCTACAGATCTGTCTCTCTCTGGAGTTCAGGACAGCTGAGTTCTCCTCCCGTCTCCTCCACACTTGTCTCCTCACGTCTCTTCCTCTCCGGACTTTTCTGATGTTTGGAGGTTTTCTCAGGAAACACCTGGAGAAGCAACGTTGGGGTGCCTGATACTCTTTTACTCCTTCCTTTGCTCTCGTCTCACAGCAGCTTTACTTTAAGACTGAGTCTGAACCAGGATAACAGCAGCCTCCAGCGGGGAGAGAGAGAGCGAGAGTGTGCGAAAGCGAGTGAGGGAGTTTTCTCTGATGACAGTATTGATGGCGGATGTGAGCGAACGGGCTCTACCCACAATCCTCTCAAGATACGCCATACGAAACCCGACAAACGCCACAAACAAACTACACGGAACCCAGGAGAACATAGAAAGACAGAGCCATGTTTCTTTCTCTGTCATATACGGTATGCCATTAAAACAGGGAACTGTAAACTGTCTCTCTTACATATGCTGGGAACCACCACTTATGGCTCATATTTCACAATAAAAAAAAGAAGAAAATAATAATAATTTGAGTCTATTAAAGGCAATTATGAATTTTTATGACATTTAATTTAAAAAATACAAATTTAATGCACAATATATATTATTATAAAACATGTCATTATTTATTTATGATTTAACGCCAGGTTAGCAATGTTGGCTATACTCATGGAAAAAATAAAACATTTCAATTTCACAATTCAATAATATATCATTTAAAAACAACAACATAACTATTTTTTATATATATATATATATATATATAAACAAAACATAATTTTGCAAGCAAAATCATTTAAGGACTATTTTTATTGCGTCATGACATTAATCAGACCAACTAGTAAATATTTACCATTTTTGGAATTATGAATGAATGAATGAATTAATTAATATATTTTTTTTCCATTAGTATAATGTGAAAGAAAGAAAAAAAACAATTGCAAGAAAATTAATTTAAGAGCCATTGCATTTAGCCTTTGTTTTCCACATTATCTTATAATGACAACAGTTAATGCAACATTTTATTAATGTGATGAATATATATGTATGTGTGTGTGTGTGTGTGTGTGTGTGTGTGTGTGTGTAAATTAAGCAAGAAAACTAACTATAAGTTTCAGTATCAAAGCATTATTTGAAAAATTATTATGACTATTAAAAACATTTAAGGTATTTTTTCATTGATTATTATGCAGAAATATGTATATAAACAATATGTCAATAAAATATTGTATTTATTCGTAATGCTGAAAAACTGTGCTGTAATACATACTTTAAAAAGATGATAATAAAAGCAGTTTTAAAGAAAAAAATCATTACAATGAAGATAATAAGAGTCAGCTTTTAGAATAAAAGTAAAGTAAAAAGCAAAACTGCAAGACAAGAGCTAGAGCTTTTGCATTAAAATGTGTTTAAATGTTACAACGCAAAGAAGGGTTAGTAGTCTCTAAAAGAGGCTGTACTTAATTAATAATGTTTTTTTTTTTTTTTTTTTCAGATTGTTGGGATGAAATGTGACCTAGATGTGTTATCATACGGATTGGCCCTGAAGTCAGTTCAATCCCTTTCTATAAAGAGAAACAGAGAGTGAGTGAGTGAGAAGTACATGAGCAGACGTTGTAGTATCACTGCTGTGTCAGCACATCTTAAAAACAGGTCATCAATATCTGCCTGCAGGACACACTTTCAAAATGAACCCGAAAAACCACAGAGAGAGAGAGAGAGAGAGACGCTGGCCGTCTCCTCACACACACACACATACTAATATCATCTGACTTCACTGCTGCTCGTCTTCTCCAAGCCATTCGCTCATTTAATTGGATTTTTATCTGTGGTCATTTTTTTCTCTCTAGTATCTCTCTTAGACCTCTGAAGAATATTATTAGAAATGATAATTAGACTACAAGAGAAAAAAACACACATGTAACAGGATACATTCAGTCCAGATCTGCTCTCGGTTTATCTCTCTCTCTTTCTCGGTCTCACTGCTGCTGTGAATAAGATAAATTAACATTTTCAGTGTTCAGTAGAGCTGAAGGATTTACAGTGATCTGGCTGAAGACTAATAACCCTGATTCTGATTCTCTGAAACTTACATCAGTATTAATCTTTGGATCTAGATTGATTCTTACATTTTTACACAATTTGATTTTCATTTGATTCGAATCTCCACCTGAACACCAGTTTCATTCTTAGATGTATTGTTCTAAGGCTACTTTACACCGCACTACAAACATCAAGTAACTCCAACAAACAAGGTGGCTAAAGTTCAATCTCATGAAAAATAACAGTCACGTTCACAACTCAAACTCCAACCAACACCAAACAACCAACTTTAGTTTGATTCTGTAATTAAATTAACTGATTCACTAATCTGAATCTCCCATACCAATCAGAATGAATAACTCTAGTGAGATTTGTTTGACTCTGCGAATATTAGTATATTTGATTCTTTAACTCTAGTTTGATTCTTAAAAACCGACTCTCTGTCATTAGTTTGAAATAAGTGTGATTAAGTCTGAATCTCTGACTCTAGTTTGATTCTCTGACTATGATTCTTTGTCTCCAGTTTGATTATTTAATGATTCTTCAAGTCTAGACTGATTCTTCAACTTTGAACCTCTGACTCTAGTTTAATTCTTTGACTATGACTCTTCTCTATCTCTGTAGTTTGAATCTAAAGTTTGATGCACTGGCAATCGTTTGATTCTTTGACTCTGGTCAGTGTGTTCTATTCTAGTTGGATTTGACTCCGATTCTTCTGATTCCTCTGATTCTCTGCATTCTTTAATTTGATTCTCTAAATGAAATTTCTGATGCTAGTCCAATTCAAAACTTTAAATCTCTAGTTTGATTCTTCAAAACTAGTCTGATTCTTTAACTGTGAATCTCTGATTCTAGTTGGATTCTTCAACATTAGTTCAAATCTCTTGTCTGGTTTGATTCTCTGTTGAACTAAATCTAAATTCTTTGACACATCTTTGATTCTCTGAAGTCTCTGATTCAAACAGAACAATAAAAGCAGTGGCGCTGCATGAGCTGAGCACAGGATCTGATGCCGATCACACGGACACTGACTGCTGGAGAATCATTTGCTCGGGTCTCAATCACCTGCTACAACATTACGAATCGCACCTGTTGTTTCTCTCAGGCTCGACAAACAGCATCTCAAATACATCACAACACACACCATCATATTAGAGTGAATAAGACACACCTGCTCCGACACACACATGCACACACACACACCGACACTCTGACCGTAACTGAACGTTGAGTGAAGAGTGATGTCATCCAGTCAAGCACAAATCCACCTGTTCATATTAATCATAATCACACAAACAAACCACACTAGATCAACACACACACAGAGTGTGTCTCTCACCCGAGTGCTGATGAGAGGAAGTCCTGATCAGCACAGGTGGTTGGTCAGTAGCCTCCCGTAAAGCAACTTACACACACCACCTGACCTCAAAACAAACACAGACGTGACCACAAACACTCAGCTGTACCGTATTCAAACATTCTCTCGGTCTGTGAAGTTTCTCCTAAAATCCTTCTTATTCTTGTCATTTCTCTCTCTAAATAAGTTTCACACTGACTTTATGGCTTCTGGTAACACATCCAGGTTAAATTTCAGCCCAAATTGAGAGGGACAAAGACAAAAATATGAATAAAATAAGTCCAATAAAAAAAAAAAAACAATTGCACTGATTTTTTTTTTCAAATTCTCATTACTTTAACACATCTAAATTAACTTTTTTGTCATTTCAATTATTTTTCAAAGGCGATCCTCAGGTTTTCATTCTTTTAATTATGTTATTTTTAATGCTTTTAATTAATTTTAATAATTTTTTTGTTGGACTGCATAAAGGCAATACAACCATGATCCATAAAGTTTATAATTTAATTAAATACTTTTGTTGTTGTTATTAATACATTCATTCTGCATATATATCAGATTAGTAATAGTTTATCCAAAGCCTCACAGAAACCTGTGCAAATGATTAGATTTCAAGACAAATATCACCAGGACTAGTGATGACGCGCAACATATCCTTATGATATTTTACTCTATTACTGAGCACATTTAGCCTTCATGAGTGTACACACACATACACAGAGAGAAACGCACGCTTGTGTCAACAGCACATATATTATTTAAGAGCAAAATGGCCATTGCAGAGGTGCTGCTGCCATTCGCCAAGAGTCACTGTCTGTTATACCACAAACACACACTATCCTCATCAAGTTACTTTCAATTCAATGTATTACTTTCTTTTTTTTCCTAATTATTTGTGAAAAAAAACAGCCCTACGTCCAGTAGTGCAATATAGTATCAGCAGACAAACACCATCAACACACACACACGTAATATATAATGAAAGGATGAACTGCGAGTGATTCAGTAAGCACTGACTGATGCACTCTGCTCTGTTGCTGCTGTTATTTGTGTGTTCTACTCGAGTCCGGGGTTTGAGGTTGGTTTTGAGATGCGTGTGTCTTGTCATGTGATGCATGTCTCTAGCTTTTTGTCTCTTTCCACAGACAATACAATGCACCGAATGCATCAAATATTAATACTGCGATTAAACACTACACGGAGAGAGGGAGACTGACGATGCTTGTAGTTGCCGCAGTGACTCTGTGTGTAAGTGTGTGTGTGTGTGCGCACGTGTTTGGCTGGAGCTCACTAATCACTTAAGGGCAATGCTGACCTCCAGTGCTGCCTCACACACACACACACACACACACACACACAGAAGGTACAACAGATCAGGGCTTGAAAAACAGACAGAGGTATTGTGAAAATACAAACTTTCTATTTTCCTTTCAGTCCATAATAATACAACAGGGGACTGTTTGACATCTTGAATGAGTTATGACTATTGATTTTATCTATGCTTTATATATATATATATATATATATATATATGCAAAGAATTATCCACTAAGAGTCCGAAAATGAAGTGATTTATCATCATATTGAGATTCATAACCTGCTAATGAATGAAATCACACAGAGAAAGAATCAGTCTGTAAGTGAACTGATACAGGATTTTCATTAATACATTACAGCTCATCGCACTAAAGCGAGCCAAAACACAAATAACACTTAATAACTCTGTGACTGTGTGTGTGTGTGTGTGTGTGTGTGTGTGCGTTTGTGTGTTAGTGTAGCAGAGAATGGTTCGTTTACTCCACGGCATGCGTTATTAAAGCTGCAATGAACCTATTATTTCGTCCTTCACTCTCGGTTTCCTCTTTCACCACACGCACATGCACACAAAAACAAGAATAAAAGGAAACAACCAAGGAAACATTGTTCTGTCTGCACTGATAGTGAAATAAAGTACTGTGCAACTTTTGATATTTCTCTCACTGTTTTAATGTAATCATACAAACACTCATTAGTTCACATGCATAATGCAAACCACCATGGGAGGGATGCATATCTGTCATAAATAATTATTAATTTGATCATTAGCTCCATAATCATCATTAGATGCAAATTCAAAGGAATACATACATTAATTCATTAATAAAGAAATAAATGAATGAATAAATAAATGAATATAGATAGATAGATAGATAGATAGATAGATAGATAGATGTCCTTTGAACTAAATAAATGTATTTTGAAATATAATGAATGAATATAATTAAAGTGACTGCAGCACGAGTGTGTTTGTGTTTGGTGATGATGAACTGATCAGGGCTTTTAAAGAGACGAGGTTGTTTACTAATCAATGATCCTCCGGCAGATTAATTGAGATGCTGTACATTGATTTTTGGCCGTCTCTTTGTCCCGATAAGCAGAGGCGGAGCAGAGTCTGTTGCCAGGCTGATCTGGAGGGTCAGGGGCTTATTCTCTTGGACCAGACATCTCTACACTCACACTACAGGGGGATTCCTTATATATATATATATATATATATATATATATATGTGTGTGTGTGTCTGTGTGTGTGTGTGTGTGTGTGTTAACTAATTAATCCCACTTTTTTCTGAAATTAATCACAGGCTACTATATGTTAAAGCAATTTTATTTAATTTTTAATTTAAAAATTATTTTTGGTTTGAAATAAATAAATAAATACATTTCACAAATGTATTAAAATAAATTATGAATATACAAATTAAAAATAAATTGAAAAACACTACCACATGTAATACACTAGTAAATATATAAACAAACAAACAAACAAATAAATAAATAAAACACTACTATACAAAAAACACTAGTAAATAAATAAATAAATAAAACACTACTATATAAAAACGCTGGTAAAAATAAATAAATAAATAAAACACTAGTATAAATAAATAAACAAAACACTACTACCCAAGTCAAATCAAAGAGCAGCGAAATCCATTGTGATGAAAGAAAGTCTAGTAGCTTCACAGCTGTTCTGGACTCATTTGTGTAAGTGAAGTGCAGGAAGAGCAGCCAGTGCATTTCTCACTGCAGCAGAACGAACCAGGGACACTTCAACAAGACCCGTGATGTAAGGTGCAAACACTTCAGACTCTCGGCTCATCGCTAACACTGACTGTATGAGCAGTAATGAAAGCAATCCTTGACTCAGCAGACAACACGGATGGAAGCCAACTTGAGTTAGGACAAACCGAGACGGAGAAAGACATCAGACAGCAGCTCCTCATTACTTCTTTCCTCTGAACGTTCTCATTAGCAGGTGGATTCGTCAGAGGAAGAAGCAACAGTTAATTAGAGAGAAAACACACACTGGAGATATGAAACAACCTCACGTTAGAGCATGCAGATAGTTCTCCAACAGCAGCAGAGAGTGAATTATATAATGACTTTCTGAGCATTTTCAACAAATTAACACTTACTGTACATGTTTCAAAAAGGATTATGATGATGTTGATGATGTATGTGATGATGTTTCAATGATGTGTGACTAATTTGTGCAGCTCAATTATCTTTAGCTGCACACTAGAAATATTTATATATTTATATATATATATTTTTTTCTAATTGTGATGGGTAATTAAAATAATTTTGGTTTTGTTTTCCCTCCTATTTATATTTCTGTGTAAAAGGAAGCCATAACTGGATAATTTCATGTTCATAATCACCCTGGGGTGTTCAAAATTGTGAATATAAATGGAAATATACTTCAGAAATATTTTACTCACACAATTTTAGGGGTGCCAATAATTGTGTCCAGTGTGTATATTTAAGAAAAAAAAAAGCCTAAAGATATTTCCTGCAATTTCAAATTCTTAACATGTTTTTTTTTAATAAAAAAAAAAAAAAAAAGATCAAAATAACTTTTTTGATCATATTTACTAAGGGTGCCAATATTTTTGGCAATAACTGTACATACACACACACAAATAAATATATATATTCTGTATATACATATGTATATGTAATTACAACCGAAACTACAAAACAGCAATGTGAAATTGAGGGGAAATTTATTTAAGATCACCTTGACATCAATAATACAAATAAAAAATAGTAAAAAGTAAGATAAGATAAGCTTGATAAGCTTGAGCATCATTTAAGCACACATGTCACTCTGAAATTTTGCTGACATTTTAACTCTGACTTGAGTCTCTAAAGCCTCTAAATCTTGGACCAGAGAAGATTCAGCGGCGATGTTGTAAACCACACTTCAGAATGTCCTCCGTCGTCTGAAACACGTCTCCTTCATGAACACCAGTGTCAGAGCTCAGCTCCATTCATCAGACGGAGCCTCTTTAAAGCGTGTCACGGCCATCGGGCGAACACACAAACACACACATGCACACGCTCCACATCCAATAAACTCCGCACTGATGAAAGATTGAAAGAGAGAATCTGAAGAGAGGCTTCAGGCGATTCACCGAGCCAGATTCATCACTGCTCCACTTTCACAGCACCATCACAACAACAACCTCCACACCAGAGCTGGTTTATTCAGCCGAGATTATCAGTCTAATCGTGACAGGACTCTTCTTCTCTGTGCTATTAAAACACTCAACGCTTGACGAAGAAGATCTGAGGAGGTCAACAATAATGATGCATGGATGCAACACAGAGTCTGATTTAATACAAAACTGCATCTGATGCTTTTTTTACAATTAAAGGAACCTTATGTAAAAATAAAAATTACTGTAATAATCATAAAATGTTATAAAATACAGTGCATTTCATTTAACTCATTGTCATGTGCGTTCGTTTCTGTTGGGGTCATCAATCATGGCAACCTGAGTGTGTGTCAAGTCTGAAAAGTAGGGGCCGGGTGAAAAAACACTCTCCAGTATTTTGAATTTGGACTGCAATACGTAGTTCAACCACAAGATGTCAATTCTACATACGGTTCCTTTAAGATTTTGAAGCAACAATTCTGCCACTTATTCATAAGACTACTCATCAAATTCATCACTTTGACTTCCATGATTTGGGAAATGCAAATCATGGGATCCAGTCATAAAATATGACATTTTCTGTAAAACAGGGTTCGTCATGGAATTTGGTTAAATTTGGATGAAAAGATCAAACTACGGCTGCACACTTAATCAAATTGTCATATGGACTAGTGTCTGCAAATGGTAAACAGCAAAAAGATGAAGTCTATATGTTCTGTTTTGTTTACTCCACAATCCCAAGGACATGATACCCACTTTGTTTGCAGCATCTGCTCTCTGACTATCCACCGTTTTCAGTAATATGACTGGTTTCGAAGACCTGGAGGGCAAAACATTTATTGTACAGCAGCACAAACGTGTCAATTATATATTTACTGTATAATTTTATATGTATTTATCTATACATAACCTTATTTAAATGTAAGATAATTGAACACACACAGAGTGATTTATTTTTAATTTATTATTTTATTTTGCAGTGTCAGTATCTAATGATTTTATTATACATTTAATTTGTATACACGCAGCATTGTTTCCCCAAACAAAACAGACATGATACAACTTTCTACGCCAAATAAGTGTATTCAACGACCACCGACTGATGCTTTCCTTCAGAAACCATCTCTGTCTCAGCTCTTGAATCTCTTGAATGTGGATTTCCCCGGCGAGGTTTGCAGGTGTGATCTTAAGGTGCTCATTGGAGACATGCACGTTTCTTCTCCCGTCTGTCACTTGCGCTAATTTGATTACTGACTGATTAAACCGTCACTAATGCAGTCAGAGCCGTGGCGTACTAATGTAATAAAATCACTTACGGCTAAAACCGGTTAGCTTAATTGGCAGTAGGAGTGATGCTCAAGATTTGCATTAAATCATTTATTTGCGCCCTCACAACACGCAATTCCATTACTTACATTAGCGATTTGCACAGCTAATTTCAGCACAGAGACTCCTTCAAGGGTACGGCGCACAAGAGTTAGCTTCCCAACGCACTCCTCGACTTGTTTGCTAGCTCCAAGAGAGAATTTCTGAGCCCCACCTTGACTGAGAAGAAACAGTCAGCGCTGTCACTTCTACCTGTTAACCTCATGGTTTGGTCAACAGCCTGGGTCGTGTTACATCGCTGTTGATCATTAAAACTAATAGGCAACATCTACCTGTAAACACATCCAGGGCTAATGCCTCACAAAATTAGCATTAGCCATCCACTCAAAGTCAAGCGTAATTGCTCGGCTCCATTAACGCTTGCAACATCCAGATGGTGCCCTAACATGTTTGTGTAGAGCATGCAGTCGCTCCCACACACGGGACAAGGGCCGCGTGGCCCTTGGAACCGTCTGAGGGGCCCGTGGAAGCACAGGTCACCAAAAACACACAATTTCCTAAGACTGTGCTAAACAGACTGTGCTAAGACACTTTACAAGGGAGAGACTGATGACTCATTTAGTGATTTAAAGTCTTTTAGTGTTCATTTGATTAAAATAAATAAATAAATAAAATAAAATGTTCCAAAATTTCCGGAAAAAAAGTTTTACATATATAAATAATATATGTAATAAGGAATAAAATAATATCATATGTTAATTTGTGCTTTATGTGTTCATATAAACATTTCCACACAGTATGTATACACATACATGCATTCATACACACACACACACAGTATGTATACACACACATGCATACATATACACACACACACGTAAATGTATAGGTTTATATATTTTCCTTGCAAATCAGCCACTTCACTGTAAGCACTGACGTTTTTTTTCCAGCACTCTGTGGTTTCACTGGCTCACTGCCATTAAAGCTTTTGATTGGATTTTAGCTTAAGAACATTTGCTTAAAGATAAATCAATATTTTCTTTAAGCCGCTCTGTCAGATAAGTGATGTTCGCCATTACATTATGGATCCGAACACTTGAGACGCCTGCAGCTGCCAGCGGCTTAAACGCACACATCCACCTGAGCCCAACTATTCGCCTGCCGTTTATTCAGAAACATTTGCGTTACAGCACCAGGTAAGACGTTCAGCAGTAAGTCTACGCTCTTTTCCAGGGTTTTGGTGTGAATCTTCACAGACAACTCTATACGCTGATTTCAAGACAAGCGCTATAGCAAATGATCCTGCTGCAGACCCCAGGACACGGCAAGGGTTTTTCTTGCGCTCAGAACAGCAGTGCTGTTTGCATTAAGGGGCTAGCGATGTAAATGGAGCTGTTTTCAATTAGTTTCCAAAGTGCTTATCCCATTAAAGATAACGACTTATTGATTTAACGACAGAGCAGCGTTTGGTGTGAGGCTCACTGCTGTCATGACTTCACTGTTTTTTCTCCTCTTATTGTCTCTTTGTCTCTCTGATCTGATTGAAGAAGAACCTTCAGGAGTTTTTGTTGTAATTTGTCGCTCATTTTTTAGAAGCATATAAGCTAATAGCCTTCTCTAACAGTCAGGGCATTGGGTTAAACCTGGAAGAAATGAAAGGGAATGTTAACTTTCTTTAGATCTGGTTGATCTCCTTGAGTTTACAGAAACCAAGAAACCAGTAAATGTCTCATCTAACTTATACTGAAATTAAAACATTATCACTGAGTAGTCTAGTCTCACAAAATAATCAAATACAATTTTCCATCGTATATGTACTAAATACTGCTAGTGCACATACACACACTTGAGGTCAATAAGTATTTGATCACCCTGTCGTTTTTGTAAAGTTCTCTTACTTAGAAATCATGGAGGGGTCTACAATTTTCAGCATAGGTGCATTTCCACTGTGAGAGACATCCGGAAATCACATTGTATGATTTTTTAACAATTTATTTGGGAATTACTGTATCAAATAAATATTTGATCACTTGCTTATCAGCCAGATTTCTAACCCTCAAAAATCTGTTATTTTGCTTTTAAATAGTCCAGCTACACTCTGCTCATGATTCCACATTAGTAGCCCCTGTTTGAGGTCGTTAGCTGTCATAAAGACACTTATGCATCCCGCAATCAGCCAAAGTCTAAGTAGCAACATGGGCAAAACCAAAGGGCTGTCAAATGACACAAGGGACAAAATTGTAGACCTTCACAAAGCTGGTGTTACGGGTTTGAATGTTCTTGTGGTCATTTTCCCTTTGTGCTCTTTGTTTTCTCCCCTTTGACCCAGTTTCTGTTAATTAACAATTTGTGTCAGGTGTCTCCAGTCTATTATCAGTGATTGTCTCCCCTTTATAAGTTGGTTCCTGTCTTTTAGTTCTGGTCCGTGATCATCAATGTATAGTGTGTGTACAACTCTTGTCTTTGATCTTTGTTTATATTAAAATATTATTAAATTGCTCAATCGACTCTCTCTACGTTTGTGGATTATATCACACCCGTGACAGCTGGAAAGGGCTACAGGGCAATTGCCAAGCAGCTTGTTGAAAACTGTTGGAGCAATTGTCAGAAAATGGGCTGGGTTGGGCTGATTCCTCACCATTCTTAGCATCATCTTCCATGGGGCCCCAGTCCGAGGGACATTGACTGTCATCATTAGCCAAGTTTTATGATTTGAGTTGAATTACTGAAATAAATTAACTTTCCACAACATTCTAATTTACTGAGATGCACCTATACATACAGTGGGTATGGAAAGTATTTAGACCCCCTTACATTTTTCACTGTTTGTTATATTGCATCAATTTGCTAAAATCATTTAAGTTCTTTTTTTCCTCATTAATGTACACACAGCACCCCATATTGAGACATTGTTGACATTTTTGCAGATTTATTAAAAAATAAAAACTGAAATATCACATACTAAGTATTCAGATCCATTGCTGTGACACTCATATATTTAACTTAGGTGCTGTTCATTTCTTCTGATCGTCCTTGAGATGGTTCTACACCGTCAATTGAGTCCAGCTGTATTTGATTTTACTGATTGGACTTAATTAAGAAAACCACACACCTGTCTATATAAGACCTTACAGCTCACAATGCATGTCAGAGCAAATGAGAATAATGAGGTCAATTGAACTGCCTAAAGAGCTCAGAGACAGAATCTGGCCAAGGTTACAAAAACATTTCTGCTGCACTTAAGGTTCCTAAGAGCACAGTGGCCTCCATAATCCTTAAAT
>JAUMHI010000067.1:8099987-8110973 GCA_032359435.1 Enteromius unitaeniatus
AGAGAGGATCTGCAAGGAGGAATGGCAGAGGATCCCCAAATCCAGGTGTGAAAAACTTACTGCATCTTTCCCAAAAAAGACTGATGGCTGTATTCTATCAAAAGAGTGCTTCTACTAGATACTGAGCAAAGGGTCTGAATACTTAGGACCATGGAATATTTCAGCAATATAAAAAAGAGGGGGTCTGAATACTTTCCGTACCCACTGTATATTTACATAGATTGTGTTACAGTCTAGATTATGTTCAAGATTGTAACAGTTTTACAGCTCAATTTCATTTGTTTGTCCTCTGATTTCACTTTTTTCATTTAGTTAAACCGTCTGAATGTCTGACGTCACTGAAGTCCATGTGTTTTCTGTGAGAGGTTTCTGTGGGACTCTGCGCGGCCCGCGGGTCTGATCTTTCAGAAGCACTCGTTTGATGTCAGATTCTGTGCGAGAGTTTCTCTGCAGGCGACGATGCACACTGTACAAGAAAAAACTCGCACACCTTTGAAAATCTGTTTTCTGCTTCTGTCGGTATGGCTTCAAGCAACACGGCTCGTCTGTTCTCTGTTTTTTACGACGTGGAGCATCTGAGCGCTGAGAATCATTTGGAAATGAGTTGTATAATGGTTTGTACATCAATGGCATTACTTATTCCTTTTACTGTAAGTTTTATGGAAGAGACATGCAGAGATTACAACATCTGCACACTTCAGCTTCATTTCAGCAAGTGTTTTCACTAAAACTGAGACAAACTAACTGGCCAGAAATCATCTTCACTTCTCATTACTGACGCTGATTATGTCAAGAATCACTGCACAGCAAAAATACTATTAGCAGTGATAATTTCCAATCAAAACCATTAAGAATTCTTCTTATACTTGATAAGCATCACTGCGTTTACAGCATGAAAAGTTGTTTTCTTGGATTGTATCTTGAAAGTACAGTAAGTGATTATTTAATTGGCTTTAGGATAGATAGATAGAGATTTTAGTTTCTGCACTTATTGTGTAGTGCAGAAAGACAAATACACACATACATATATATATATATATATATATATATATATTCTTTGATAAATAAAATATTAAAATAAACACTAACTAAAATTAGTTACAAAAAATATAAAGATTTTCTTACAGAATTGGGGTCAGTAAAAAACTCCCTTTTTAATAGAGTTATGTGTTAAATTAATAAAAAAACATGATAGTATAGATTTACATACAAGCATTTACATTTTTGTTTTATATACTTTCAAGAATTTATATAGTTTGCTTACTAAATGAGCTCTCTATGTATTTGGCTCTTACGATACGATGAATAAATCTTTGATTTTGCACCACAAACTCCTCTCCAAAATCTCTCCTACTCTTCTGACAGCAGTGGATCATTTCATCTGCTGTTTTCGCTTGGTTCTCTCCATCTGTGTGTTTCTGAAGCAGCAGCAGAGTAATGAGTGAAGACGCGTCTCATTTTCTCTCGCCTCTCAAAGGGCCAATAAACTCCCTGCCGTTCCGGAAGGTGTGTGAGTAACGGTAAACACTGTTTACACATTGTAAATGATTGTTTCTCGTCCTGCCCAGAAATGAATATAAATGCTGACTAACAGCCGAACACACATTCATTTATACGAGCGGAAAGAGTAGCTGAGATATCCAATGATCGGCTTCATAAACACATCAGTCATAGCTGTGCATGTGTCTAAATCACAACTAAAATCTAAACCACAGTATGACATCACAGCGAGCTCATTAACATATACCTGCCCATATCTGAATACATTATAAACATCTCATTCAGGATTCAGCAACTTGAAGCACAACTGATAAACATGTTACATGCATAGTTCAAAAATTTTGCACATTGAAAAATAAAGTCCTCATATTAAGTCATTCACGTTTACACACTGGCTCTGAAACTTTCATTCGTCATAAAATTTGGATCAGGTTCGATTTTCTGCATTTTTTCCTACTGTACCAAGCATTTTGAGAGGTGTTTTGAACTGAGGTTAACTATGCAAAGATCTCTGCAGAAATTGGTGGTCTTAATTTTAATTTGTGGCTCTAGTATCACTAGCAAAGCACCAAACTGAGACGCTGACATTGTGAAGTAAACTTTAAATCACTTGTGATAAACTTGAAGACTCCAATTAATACAATGGATTAAAGGGGTCATATGATGTTGCTAAAAAGAACATTATTTTGTGTATTTGGTGTGATGCAATGTGTTCATGTGGTTTAAGGTTAAAAAAGCAAAAACGGATTTTCTACAGTACTGTACATACTGTACATTTTTGTTTCTCCTCTAAGCCCCGCCTAAAATGACTGGATTTGTACAAAGCTCATCAATACAAAAAAGTGAAATGTGCTCTGATTTGCTGTAATGTGATGCCATGACCCGGTGCTATGACTCAAAAACAATACAAGCCATTACAAAAGAGCCATTTGTTGCATCTTGTAGTATTCTTATAGAAATAAGGAGAGAGGGACATAATTGGTTCACTGACATTCATTGGGAGTAGATTGTCAGTGAAATACAGCTCTGTGAATGAACTAGCACTTAATTTGAAAACAAGTGAGGGAGATGTACTGCTAATCAAAAAAACGGCCCTAGTTGTGAGTCAGAATTGCCTCATTTTACAGCCTCTGTGCAAAGACAGCAACTGCTCTGCAGGTTTAGGAAGTCTTCAGTAAATGAACACGCTCTAATATTTGGGTTGAACTGTTCTGGAATAGAGTTGTGATTACAACTCGACCACTGATTTCTAATCATGTCCTCCTTTGGAAGCACAAAGTAGTTTCACGTTTACAACAAAACACAGCGTCTCCAGAACATGGCGCCGGCAGCAAAATGTGGGCGGTGTTAAAATTAACCCACTCTGTGATACAGAGAAGTAGGGGTGTGTTTAAAGAGGCCATTCTAGAGGGGTGTGGACAAGTCATAACTTTTAAGGTTTTGGAACTTTAGTCTTGGCAACTTCAAAGAGAAAGAAAACGTGAAATTGCATCATATGACCTCTTTAATTAATATGCATGCGGATTCATTGTGCAAGGTTTCTGTCAATTTCTGTCTGATAAACTGTACATCCAAAGGATGATTCGCTGCATCATCAGTTGTTTTAGTGTATCATGCCGCACTGGCGAATTGTCTTCTACTCAACAGACTGACCATCTAATTCCTGTCCGGAGGCTAAAACTGTAGTTACTGATTCTGATGAAGCAACAAAAGAAGTGTGATGTGCCTGAATATGCAAGTGTCTTCTACAACATTAGTTGTCCTTCATTCACGATCTTATCAGTGATCCTCATGAAAATGCAGTAAGCAGCTGCACAAAGACGATGTGGCGACTCTGACTTTAACCTTCATTATTCCTGCTGTGATGTACAGTAAGTGTTCTAAGAGTATGAAGAGCTGTCCATCACAGTACTGCTCCACAGAGCCCCACACAAAAGTGCAGACAAAGCACACTATGAGAAATGCTGTATCCCACAATGCAATGCGCTCCATTAAACCTTCATGTGCAGTGTGATGGGTGAACCGGAGTTAATATTAGCTGATTTTTCTTTTTTTCTCCTTCTTGAATTGTGTACTATTTCATCAAACAGCCGAGCATTAAGACATTCTTATCTAACAAGGCAAATTATTTACACAACAACTGGACACAACTCACTAAGATGAAGTATACAGAACGAGGATGCATGACAATGAAGAATGCTACTGTGAAATTTCTGTGCTGCAAATGCCATTTTCCCAATGTACATTTAAGGCACAAAATGGAAAACATTGTTTGCTACAACCTAGCACAGACTAGACCACTGGAAAACTAAATTTTAAGTATTTCTTTCCTAATATCATCAGGTCAATCAAAAACATGATTATTTCAAGCAATATTCCCACATGTCTGGATGATGATGGTATTGACTGACGTCAGCTAATATCTGAAAACTTTTTGTGCACTTCAAAGCGGCCAATACATCGACTGCACACACACACACTCTCTCTCTCTAACAGAGAGAGCAGTATTCCCAGAGCTGTTGACCTGTTTTTCCACTGTTGATGTTGGGTTGTGCTTCAGGCTGTATCTAGTCCTCTCTTATCCACATCAAAACAAACCTTCACACTGTGCTCATACATACATGTGTACAAATACGCCCATCCCTATATTATACACACACGCAGCGGCCATAGGATGCATCTGTCTTTCATCAATGACCACAATTACAGGCCTGAAGTCAAAACCAGGCAGTTTCCAAATCAGAATTAGAAAGATTAAATTTAGACAATATTAAGTTTAAATAAATAAATTGTATGTACAGGTGTGCTATGGATAAAATAGAAATAGTATAAAATAATAATTAGAAATAATAAGAAGATGAAAGGTGTACTATAATGTAGAGTAATAAAATAAACATCAGGTTATTGCACATATTTTTATATTAGGCATAACATTCTCTTATTTTTATCCATACTTACATAGATTACAGTGAGTAGTACTGAATCTACCATCATTACTGATGCACTGAGCAGATTTGCACAAAACTTCTGCAATTTAAACTTTAAACGACATTTCCATTAACCAGTTTTATGTGACTAAAACCTAACTCTTGCGACAAGTCTTGGTGACGGGGATGGTAGGTTTACGTATATATTTCAGCCACCATACTAGGCCGTTATTTTAATTGACGGAAGTGTATGTGTGTATCTTTAGTAAAGCAGCGTGGGGAGCTGCTTCTGAAATGTGTCATGGCACAGCTGGTCCAAATATTGACTAGATTGGCCGTGATTAGATATGGTGGCCATGAATGCGTCATAATTTACAAGCAGATGTAAATAAGGGGTTATCCATCCAAGAATTAATGGCAAGGAAAGCCCTTCACACTTGAGAGCAGCCATGTATGAGGTGTTTCTTGGAAGTTATAGTACAATAAAGAATTCTGTGATTTTTACGTACAAATTTTACGTAAAAATTTTAAATAATGAAAATAATGAATTACGCAGCAGTTTTGCAATACATTCCTTTTTTGAATTGCAGAAGAAAAAAAAAACACACCTAGCTAACGTTACATTTCCCAAGCATTTCTGACGCTTAAGCACAAATCGGTGCTACGGATCACTGATCCTAGATCAGTATATGACGCCACCACCATACATGGGCCAATGCTGCCGCAATAATGTCAGTGACTTCTTCTTACTGCGGTTGGCAATGAGCTTTTTGGTGTCAGCGCCACCTTCTGCACTGGACGCGTGACATGCTTGGGCGAACACTTTTTGGAAAGATGGCAGAGGAAGGAGAGGAATTGATCCCGAGGGGGGAATAACCGTGGCCATACCTCGAGAAGTTCATGACGCTGACTGAGACAACGGTCTTTTTTTTGCCATGTCGGTACTGTTTAGAGTAGTTTATAATAATGTTGTTTGTCCTGTGGTTAAAGCTGCACAGAGTTACACATATGCATGCATTCAGATAATAATACATACACACTCTCGACACCTTTTGTTATTTGTTTTTATGTTTGTTTCTGTTGCCAAATTGGTTTGGAACAATTGTTAAATAGATAATTGCACAAGTATGCGTGCCTATCTGTTTGAATGACATTTTGTTATCACTAAGGTAGCACTGATTTGTAGTTAAGCTACTCTTGCCATGTTTCTGTAGCTTAGCTTGCTACATTTCTCAGGGTAGTAGCTTTAGTGTAGTTAAGCTACATTCAATGTAGAGTAACTGATAGCTTAGCTCACTAAATGTTCTGAGTAGCTTGCCCAACACTGATAACAACATACACATAAAAACAACAGCAACAACATGTTAACAACACTTATTAATTAAAATACTATTAGAGATACTGCAATTTTATATTTAAGATCCTAATAGATACAGGTACAAATCAATTCGTATAGCGGTTACTTTTAAATAATGGAACTCTATAGCTCTTTCCTGATAGCAGAAGCTTACCCAAAAGTAAATGTGGCTGTAGCGTATTAAAAGCTGAACTAAAATCCGTGCATAAGCATTGGAGTTCTCTAAATGTTGTAAAGTCAGGCGAACAACAGTGTTGACGGCATCAACAGTCCCTCTTCTCTCTTTATAAGCAAACTGAAATGGATCCAATAGTATTAGTACACATTGAACTTTAGTTTAATTCACAACAAATTTCTCTAAGCATTTCATAACTACAGATGTTATAGCAATCTGTCTAAAATCGTTATTATCAGAAACACCGGATTCTTTAGGAATAGGTGTTATAATAGACTTTTTCCACATACAATGTGATTATCAAGTAAATGCTGAAAATCGGGCACAATGCCGGGGTTAACTCCTCTGCACAAACCCGCAAGAGATGCACTGAAATATCATCAGGCCCAGTTGATTTCTTAATATAAACTTTACAAAAAAGTGCTTCTCGAGGGTTCACAATTGATCTGGCATCTGTACCACATTCAGCAGTTTGCAAAATCACATCACATTGACTGACTGAATCATTATTATTAAACCGTACTAAAAACTTTTCTTTATTAAAATCATCAGTAGTGACTTTAATGTTTTTTTTTGTTTGTTTTTTTTTAAATCGATATGAGATATTGTCCTCAAGGATTCCCAGAGTCTCTTATTATTCATAGATTAAACATTTTGTTCAATGTAGTCCTTATTACGTTTTCTAGCTTCCAGTAATAATTTGATCAGTTCCTTTTGGATAACCTTTAACTCACCCCAAGATTTTCACATCTTTTGTTATATAAGGTTTGTTGTTTTGGAATATCCTCACATCCTTTTTAGGAAGTACTTTATCCACACAGAAACGAATATAATCAGTGGTTGTCTCTGTCACTGTATTCAAGTCTGCACCACGAAATACTGACCAGTCTGTGCTTAAAAACACCCTAATCGCTCAAATTTCCTTCATCCCATACAGTTACAGTCTTAACCAAAAGGCCTATTCCTTTTCAAAACAGTCTTGTATGTTCAGTAATGCATTCGTAAAATCTCAGAATCGATTTTGCAATGTATCTATGACTCACTCCATTGTTCTGTGGTCCCTTAAACTGTAGTTACCGAAACTCATAAAGCAGTAACAATATTATTTACTGCTATTTTAGGCTTTAAGCTTTAAAAGGTTGATGAAGGTATGTTTTTCAATGTTCAAATAGGTCTTGAGTTAGTCAGTTTTATTGTTCAGTCACTACAAGCCAGACATTGATTGTTTGACGTGTCAGCTTCCGACTTATCCAATGAGATGACTTTTGGGGTGGGACTAACATTTTGAACGACCAGCTGTAGATGAGAAATATTTAAGCTCTGCTTTTATGAATTTATTATGCATTTGCTTAATTAAATGTTGCAGTAAATGCTAGCAAATGCAAACTGACTCACTGCACTCCCGCTGGTCACTCAGAGGAATTACAGCTGTCTGAATGACCGCTAAAAAGAGACAGGGATGGACAGATGGATGGATGGCTAGATTGGAAGAGGTTTAGCAGCGGTAGTGTGTAAATCAGCAGATGCTGACAGTAGCAATCAACAGGGCTGAGAGAGATGCTCAGGTAATGGCTAGAAGAGGAGCTGGGAGATTTACACACACAATCACACACACAGATGGAAATCAGTCTGTAGTCACGGTGTAATTTACCGCCGGTCTTCCCCGAGCGCCGCGGGAACATTTAGCTGCAGAAATGATCCGGCTACACGTGTGCACTTTACAGCACACGCTAACTATCTTTCATTTTAATTCACACAGCTGACCTTTTACTGCCTGTTATGAATATCAGATCAGTAACGAGTCTGTGAACACACACACACACACAACAATCTGTTTCTGAGTGAACCTCGTGAAGAAACCTCCAGCTCATAACTCACACAAAACCAAGAGGCGAAAAAAACATGTTTTTCAATTATATTAATTTCTCATTACTATAATACAACTTATTATTTATCAAAACATTCTGTATAAACAGATTACTTACTGTCCATGTGAATTAAATTCTACTACTACCAACATTCACGTCTAAAACTACCATTTCCTAAAAACTTCATCATGTGAGCATGATTTTTGCAATTGGTCCAACTGTTTATACTTGGGTTAAGAGGCATTTTATTGTGCTTGTAATGAAAATAACGCCACAATTCTGGTTGCTGACGTATCAATGTGTCCTATGGTGTGACGGCAAAAATAAAAACTACACAGTAATAATTATATTAATAACATTTACATTTGCCAACTACCCATATATATATATATATATATATATATATATACTGTACTTTCAAATATTATCACTGGCATCTTGGCAAAGTATTGAATAAATACTTGCATAAAATCATATTTGCATAAATACCTAATTCTAATAAAGACAGAATTGCGAAGTGTTATGCAAATACGGATTTATATATTAAAATTGATTATTTATTATCAAAATTCAAAATAACCATTTTCTATGTGAATATATTGTAAAATGTATTTATTATCAGCATCATGACTTATGAGTGTTCAGCATCACACAATCCTTCAGAAATCAGTCTTAAACATCAATTTGATCGTCAATAAACATTTCTGATTATTTGCAATGAAGAAAATAGATGTGCTGCTTCGTTTTTATAGAAACTGTGATGCATTTTTATTTTTTGGGATCCTTGGATAAATACAAAGTTCATTAGAAAAGCATTTCTTTGAAAGAGAAGTCTTTTGTAACATTATAAATGACTTTACTGTTACGTTCAGTCGAGCTAATGCATGTTTGCTGGATTAATTCCTTATAAGATTTATATATTGTCTTAGGAAAATGTTTGGCAAAACGCTCCACCATGCAGTAGGTGATTTCTATGTGTTTTCGCCTAAAGTAAAGTCTCTTGTGCAAAAAAAGCAGCAGAATATAGATTACCTTCCTAGTTAATGCTTAAACTAACGCCTCGGTTTCAGCAAAAAAAAATTAATAAAATCTTGAACGACTCCCGTAAAGAAAATCACCATCCTGTCACATTAACCCAGACGGCAATGCATTATGGGAAATGATGGTTTGAGAGCGACTTCGGCAGATTGTGTTTTTTTCCAGTAAACATCTCAAGAATGACTAGGCTGTCAATAGCGGCGTCGTTTCGGCCGACAGACGGTAAACAATCCATTTCATCATTTAAAGCAGGCGCGTGGCAGCCTGACAGCTCCTCGATGTCTAATCTCTGCTAATAGCCCAGCCGCAAAACATAGATGCATTAAGATGGCATTTCCTCGTGGCTTTGAAACTCCTCCCGCAGACCGCAGCCAGAGCCCGAGCTGTCGGCCCAAACGCACATGATGAAAAAGTTGAAGCTGACTGATGTTGGAGTGGCGTGTAATTAGACACAGAAATCCTGGGCGTAATCGAATCAGGGTTTGTTCTGGGGGCTCCTCAAACCCAGTTATCCAGCTTCATGTAGCGGCCCGTCGGTGGAGGCTTCGCTTTTCTTTCAGAAAAGTGCCGGAACTCCGCTCCCTGCAGACTTGATATGAATCTAATTAGGAGTAATCAATACCAGTCTAACTCTCAAAAAGAGTTCTGCTCATCTCTTTCTGCCAGATCCGGTCAGGTTGATCTCCAGAGGAGCAGCCTCAGAGGATCTGAAAGAACACCGCGGGTATGCTCCATTACAGCATGGGAATATCCAGAGGAAGATTAACTGGATATATATATATATATATATAGGTTTTGCGTTTATGCGAAATATTTTGTGAAATATATAATTGTGTATTGTAAATATAATTTTAAACTATGAAAATAAAAAAAATAATAAATTGTGCACAGGTTTTCCTAAAATAAATACTGTAAAAATATATCATTTTAAAACATTAAAATATATAGATATTAAAAACTGTGCTCAGACTTGGCAAGATATGGCAATCAAAATCAAAGATCTCAATCAGAACTCAAGCACTTCTCATCAAATGACCCGAGCTGCTCTCCTCATTTATTTCAGTGCTCTAGACTCTTACTGCACGATGACTGGAGAGTCATTTGTGTGATTTATTCTCCTAAGGCTGATACTTTAATAAATCACAATGAGAAGTGTCCTGAGCTACAAAAGAGCAACATCTGAACAGTAATGCAGCCACATTGAGAGACATAAAGGCGCTGCTTTGCTGTGGCTGTACTGTACATCGCTGATTCAGCAGCAGGAGCCGTGGTGCAGAGATAATCTGCCTCTCGCAGCCATATGCTGTGCATACATCAGTCCATCAGCGCAGATTAATTATGACCATCACAGGCAGAGTGCAGTGCTCATAAATCAGCACAGCCTACAGTAATCCACACCCTCACATCCACGCCACAAACGCACACCGATACATTCCAGCACATGCATGTGTATGTTTTATTCATGACTGCATTCAGAGGTGTCTGTAGTCACAGATTATTCCATATTTCACAACCTAATCAACAGAAAAAGAAAAAAAAAATCATATTATATTTTGCATTTACTAGTATATTTTATAACTATTAAGATTGTGTCTTATGTTGTATTAGATGTCAGGTCTTTATGCAATTATATATATATATATACATATATATAAACAAATAAATAAAATAGTAATAAACGATTACTACTTTACTACTAGATACTACTGCTTAATATATGGCAATAAATAAATATGAAAAAAGAGAAAAAAATCTGTATTAATAATATTTTACTTTATTTTAATACAAAACTGTATCAATAATATATCAATAATTTCCTTGGAAAATAAAACAATAACAACAATAATAATCTTATAAAAGGCCTATAATTGTTACTCTTGTTTTTTCATTATTTTAACATATTTATTTTGATTGATTTACTTGTTAAATTATTGTTGTTGTTTTTATGATTGGTTTATACATTTAAATAATATTAAAAACATATATTATTATATTAAATTATATTATTTTAACTATATAAAAACATTTTAATGCAAAATATTGTTTTCTATTGAATTTGAGGTGCACATTAATGCCGCATGAGAGATCAGTTTACAGCTCAGGTAACAACCACACACACAC
>JAUMHI010000067.1:8119092-8140314 GCA_032359435.1 Enteromius unitaeniatus
AACCCCTTTCTCCTTGAGCGGAGTCAGGGCAGCCTCCGCTTCTTTGGTAAACACACGGGGCGACAGGGAGAGCCCGAAGGGCAGAATGCGGTACTGATATGCCCGGCCTTCGAACGCGAACCTCAGAAATGGCCTGTGGCGTAAAAAGGATCGAGACATGAAAGTACGCGTCCTTCAGGTCTATAGCTGCAAACCAGTCCTGGGGACAGATGCATGGAAAAATGCGTTTCAGCATCAACATCTTGAATGGAAGCCTGTGAATAGCTCGGTTCAAGACTCGCAGATCCAGGATCCGTCGTAACCCGCCACCTTTCTTGGGCGCTATGAAGTATGGGCTGTAAAACCCTGTCCTCATATTGGGGCCACCTCTATTGCTTTCTTCACCAAGAGAGTAGCAATCGCTGCATGCAAAACAGGGGTATTTGCAGCCCGGGCGTCTCTTAGCCGGTCCGGGGCGGGGTACATGTGCGTGCAACGCTTACCTGCGTTCCGGCAGGAGTGAGGCTGGAAGCCTGTTAAGTCGAACTCTCGATCTACTGCCTGTAATGACAAGAGAGTAAGTGTGTAACAAGGTTCTTTTTATAAGTCTGTTCACAATACTTTGTCCCCTCAAGGGACCCAGAGATAATCTGCCCTTTTGTTGAGTGTCGGTTGAAAACGAAACAAAAGATTCTCCACACGGCCCTCCTCTGGGGGAGGGAGTGGTGCGTTCACCATCTCCCGAAGAGCAGGCTCCTCCATCCCTGGGTCGCCCATCCTAGGGCCTCTGGCATCTCCTCTTTCCACCGGGTTTTGCAGGGGGCTGGGCGGGCCCCGACTGCCGGCTTAGCGACACGGCCGATGTGAAGGCTGCTGTGCTGGCAGTGGAGGAGTGGTGCCTGGGTGGAGGCAGCAGCGGGGTGCCGCAGCAGGATGTGACGGATAGCCTCCTTCTGCTTTCTGAGGACACAGTTGCATGGCAACAGACCTCTCCACCTGTGGGACACCACTGTCCAGGGTGGTGAAGGAGGATGAGCCACTCGACTGCTTCCGGGCAGTAAAAGGTGCCCGCCCTCCACAATTGAGTAAGCTCATCATGCACCTCCGGGAAGAATGGCCCCGGGGTGGGACCCTGTGCACCAGCACGAGCCACACCGAGGTACCAATCATCCAACCGGGAGGGTTCAGGACGAGGTGGAGGATTCCACTCAATCCCGACCCCCCTGGCGGCCCGGGAAAGCATAGCCACGAACTCTGGATCTGCGTCGGGCACAGTGGAACGTCCAGTGGACGCTTCACCTCCAGAGTCAAACTCTCTTCCCGATGCTGCAACTGACATCTGGTCATCGGGGGAGCGCCAAAGGTAACATCCGGCACCGTCTCCATTGCAGAAAGCTCCAATGGCAGCTCCACCGGTGTCGGAGTGAGGGCGGCAGGAGGCGCACTCCGAGGAGTGTTCTTGACTGTCACCGTAATGCCAGCCCCTCGTGCCCTGGAAGTGGAAGCTCCGCGGACTCTGCCAGCGTGAGCTTCAGATCGCGGAAGCAGGAGGGGGACTCCACCACGCTCAAGCGGAACATGAACTATCCACGAACGCTGCCTTAGCATGCTCGAGGCACTGTAAGACCGTCCGTTGGCGTCAGGTAACGGCCGCACCCAAGAATGCACTGGTGGTAGGACATCCTTAAAAGGATCGCTCATTTCACATAAGCGGATAGTGCAATGCAATTGTGTCGGCCACTCGACTGGAACCACCGCCGCTGAAATCGCCGTGACACCAGCCTTCTCCGTCAGGTAAGCAGAGGATATGCTCAGGAACTGTCGCATGTAGCTCAGCTCCGAAGCAAAAAGCTAATAAATGCTTAATCCGCTGACCTACTTATACTCGCGCTGCGATTAGGTGCAGCTGGATATTAATCATCATATGCCAATTTCATTGGCGTGTTTATATGCACGCAGAGTTGATTTGCCATCTCGAAGCAAGATTCCTATTGGTCGGTCACCGACATGATTCAGAATGACCGACTGAAAGGGAACTATTACAGATAGTCTTTACACCTTGCTTTAAATAGAGAGACTGATAGATAGCCTTATTTCTTTAAGCAAACTAGAATTGTACTATACAATTTAATAATGCATATCAAAAAAACTGCTAAGAAAACAAAGAATGAAATAAATAGGCTAAATATTAAAGATCAAATGAGTAATTGAGATTAATCACATCCAAAATAAAGGTTTTTGTTTCTATAAATACAAACACATACATGTATATACTTAAGAAAAATTAGGTTAAGAAAACCTTAACCTTTTCTGCTGTGATTTAAAAATATTCCATCGGTCCCCCCTGAGTGAGTTTTTTTCAAGCATTATTTTAGAAAGTTTGCCCTTACTGTCTCCATGGAGAGGCGTCTTGCTTGCTACGTGACACACCGCGAGCACAAGAATGCTGTAAGATGGAACACGTTTGTTTAGTTTTTCTAAACAAGAAAATCTAGATACACACTGCAACGCGAAAACGGCATTTTCAAATGTATCCACTTTGGAGAGCGTTTTCAAAAAGCTCCATTTTCCTTGACCAAAAATGTTGTCTCAGTGTGGACGGAAGGCCTAAACGGAGAGAAAAACATGCGTTTTCAAACGAAAAGGTATTAGTGTGGACATGGCCTTAATGTGGCAGTAATTCCCAAAATAAACTGTTATAAAAATCATAAATGTGATTTCTGAATTTTTCTTTGTAGATTCTGTCTCTCACAGTGGAAAAGCACCTATGCTGAAAATTGTAGACCCCTCCATGATTTCTAAGTAAAAGAACTAAAAAAAAACTAAAAGAACCAAAATCACAGGGTGATCAAATACTTATTGACCTCACTGTATATACACACATACACACACTTATTTAAGCTGTTGAGATTCCTCTCTTCTGTGTAAAGCACTTTGAGTGCTATATAAATGCGAGGAATTATTATTAATACAACACAGTCTCACTACAACATTTTGATGCTTGGTCAAAACCCTTTTGCATCGTTTGCATCATGCTGTTGTGAAATACTATTGGCTCTTGTATCTCGTGATCGATTGCATCATTCTACCAGACGGGAGTACTATTATTTTCTATTATATATTATTTTCTAAATAATATGTGAGTGAGTTAACAGAGCAGGATCATTTTTAGTGATTAAACCTTTTGTTTACTCTCTTCTTCACATAAAGACTTTGTATGGCTTTAGAAGACTTGGAGTGTGACACGACTTGTTTGTAATGTATTTATTCTGCTTGTTTATGATTAGTTTGTGCAATACATTCCTGTAACTGCATTTGCCTGTGTATGTGTTTATATTGTTCAGAGGTGGGTAGGTTTAGGGTAGGGGTGGGGTTTGGTGCTCCAATAAAAGAAAAACAATTCTATAA
This sequence comes from Enteromius unitaeniatus, assembly GCA_032359435.1. Lineage (NCBI taxonomy): Eukaryota > Metazoa > Chordata > Actinopteri > Cypriniformes > Cyprinidae > Enteromius > Enteromius unitaeniatus. The sequence continues at coordinate 8,122,480 of JAUMHI010000067.1, forward strand.
TAAATGAATATACAGTATGCATGCAAACCATTACATTAAACACAACCTTTTACGTTGAAAAGTGACTAGAAAAGGGTACCTTTAGCTTCAAAAAGCTTTGCAAAAGGGTCTTGAACAAGCGTCAAAGATGGAGTGAGACTGTGTTGATTAAAATTACTATATGATGTATTTAATTTTTAAATGAATCTAAAGCTACAATGAAAATAGAAATCATAAATAAAATATTTCATAATATATGAATACAAAGATAACCAAATATATCAATACAACTAAAAGTAAAAAAAAAAAAAACAGCAGAGCACACTTCTAGAGCACGTTTGAGCAGAGCACACTTCTAAAAATCTGATAAAGCATTTTAGAGAAAAACTTCCCCAAGCTACAGCACAGAAAGGCTAATTTACTAAGAGCCACAGAGTTCAGTGGGATCTCAATCTCTTTCTTTCAAACACACACACACAACAGTCTGAGACCAGTCTGATTAATTAAGCTGATGTGATGCTGAGAAAGACTGCTTCAGTCCTTAGCCGTTCCTACACCGCATGCTAACAGACAGACTAAGGAGGTCTGTGTTCAGTCTAAAACAGCCGCTATACAAACAGACACAATTACCAGTAAAAAAAACACATTATCACAAACATTTACATATCAAAGACTGCTCAATACTAGCGCTGTGCAAATAATCGAATACAGTGATTTTGTGCATCTGGTCAGTAAAGGTTTTGGGATTAGTAGTAAATGTCAATCACCTGCTTTCAGTAGGAGCAGCATTTACTATACAGAGTCGTATTTCACTAATGAGCTACGCAAAATCACATTCATCATTGATGATGAGATGCTCATAATCATCGCATTTGATTATTTGCACAGCCTTATTCAATACTCAAGTCGATACTCAATTCATATGCAAACACTCCTCTGAGCTGAAAACTTATCCATTTACATTTATATCATAAGTTCCCACCATTTCTATGGATTTTAGTCAGCACAAGAGCTTTGACCTTTAACCTCTGCGTCAGGCCCAAAGACCAGTAACCGGTTTTATTGACAGAAACAAACTCGTTTTCAATTCATTATAGTAATGGCCTGTGGATTCCCTCATTAAACACTTCCTATCGTCTGACAGACAGATGAAGGCAGTTTGAGCCGGAAACATGTACTCATTATGTCTTCTGAAGCAATAAGTAAAGTCACATTCATATGGTCACACCGCAATCTGTACAAACAGAGTTTAGCTGTTTGTACATCCAATGACAAAATAGAACAAAAATAAAGTTGAAGCAAAGAATAAAATGTTTCAGGAAAAAAAAAAAAAAGGTTCAAGTGACACTGAAGACTGAAGTAATTGCGCTTTGCATCATAAGAATACAATACATTTAAAATTAAAATGTTATTTTGAATTAAAATGTAATTTTACATAAAAAATATAATGTCAAATTTTAAATAAATGTTAAATAATAATTAATAAAATAAACAATAATTCAATTCAATGCAATACAAATAAAAAAGCTGGTATGTGAGGAGTTATTTTAGATATATATTCAGTAAAACAAATAATTAAATAATTAAATAATACAACCAGTGACAAGAACACATAAAATAAAACATCATAAAAAAAGTTCATGAGTAAAATAAATAAATAAATAATAATAATAATAGTTTTACGTATATATTTAAAAAAACAAACAAACATAAAACAGACAATAAAGACTATATTTTAAAGTGCCCCTATAATGCATTTTCAAATATGATCTTTCAAGCAGTGTGTCATGTAGCTGTATGTGAACAAAACGAGTCAGCAGCAATTCAAATCTTTTTCTGTTACGGCCACACGTCACTAAGTAACATATTTGCATAATGTCCGCCCACAAACAGTACAATTTCCACGTGGATTACATCATGTCAAGAAGACGCTGTATTTTGCGCTGTCATTCAGTTATGGCAATGGCCGTTTCGTTTTCTGACACACACTGTAGCAGTAGACCAATCATACAGGACTGCGCCATCAGACCAATCACAGCAGTGAGGGCTTACGGGAAGGAGGGTTTAGACAGAACTGCTTCACATGAGTCGTTTACCAATCATTTAGAAATGAGGTAAAATGAAATCTATTTTTGGAGAAAACTAAAGTGTTTTTTGACTTTGCATACATGTAAACCTGTTTAAGAGACACATAAAGCAATATTTGCAACCTTTAAAACGGCATAATAGGAGCACTTAAAGTTATAATAACGTTTGTTAGTATTGCCGTCATTTTGATCAAATGAACAGCATTGGTGGGAAGAGACTTCTTTGGAAAGACTTAACTGTAAACTTTTGAAAAGTATTGTACAGTAACACCAAATATCATTCACCAGATTTACAAAAGTGATGTTTGCACCATAGTAAACGCCTACACCGACCCTGTTAACAGAAAGAAATCGAATAAAAAATTGACAAGCGTAAAAGCAATTAGTTACGTGAAAACCTCTAGTAGAGCATCCCATCAGAACACGAGACACATGATCTAGAGAAGAGAGATCTCCAGAGAACGACCCAGCCGTCTTTAGACGCGCGAGCGGCTCTTCACAAAGTAATCAAAGTGAAGTTCATGCTCATTGTTGATCAGAAGCTGATGAGTGATTTTGTGGAGCTGTACTTGTGAGTGTGGCGTCATAAATCACAGCTGATTCATGCTGGAGGTATGCAGACAGCTCACAGTAAATCAAAAGCCATCTGCCTGCGGGACGGCCATCGCAGCCGCGGCACCCCAGTCATCTGTCATGTCAGTGCTGCCGCCGATTTACATTTATTTACATTTAGCGCACAGCGCCTCATTACGCACAGGAAGTGAAGAGGGAAGCAGCGTGAGCGGAGAACACAAATACTCATTTATAAACAACTAAGTTTTGAAGGAGAAATCAGGACGAGAATGACCCTAACTCCAGCTCTGCATCTGAAGAAGAAAGAGGACAGATAAACCTGGAGCCATTTTTCATATCAATTAGTTACACTTCTGATTTAGTCAGTGTTACTATAGTATTGTTCATATACTACAAAAGTTTATAAAACTCAAGTTTTGCTAATATTTTAAAGTACATTTTGTTATAGTTTCTTAAGTTTAGTTGCAGTTTTAGTAATTTTTGTGTTGACATTTTTGTATTAAATGTCAGTTTTTAGTTTAAGTTATGTAACTACTTGAAGTATGAAATAGCTGAATTAAGTTTATTATTATTGTTATTATTATAGTTTGCATTAAGTTAAAATGTTTATTTTTAGTTGATTTTGTTTTAATGTTTTAGTTTTGCTTAATAATAAACCATTTTATTAATTTTATAATAAGCCAGTAAGTTTTAGGCTTTAATTTAGTTTTAGTTATTTTAGTAATTCAGCTTAAATTGTAAAAAATTAGAAATATTGTCTGGGGGAAAAAATAATAACAAGATAACCCACAGAAGAAAAGAAAATCCCAATACAATACATTATATATATATTTTTTTTGTATTTCCCCCATTTAATTTAATTTCTATTCAATTTCGATTCAATTCAATTCAATAACATAAAATACAATTATTTTCAATAAAAATAATTCAATAAAATACTAATGTGATTAATTTAATTTAATTAATGATGTTTTATAACAATTTTCGGGAGGACCTCGTTTGAATGATTAACCAGCTGCTGTCTATCTCCATATTACCTAATTACCTTATCAGAGTTAAAGCTTCCCCTTTAAATACCTCCAAAATCCTCTTCCTCGTATCTTCGTTCTTTGCATCCCTCCGCCTTACACCACTTAAACTAGGAACCGGGTGTCAGGTTTCCTAAGCCAGGTTTTTCGCTAAGCCAGGTTCCCCCCAACTATCTCTCCTACAAACCTTTTTTGCCATCCTAGCTAATCACCCATCCCACCCTCCTCCTGGGGGCAGACGGTGACCAGGCCGGGCTCCGAGCTCTACCCAGCCCTCGCCTCCTAGGGTTTGTTCCCCTAGGGCTTGGGGTCCACCGGGTTCTCTGCCTGCTCCCTGGACAGCACGCCAAACATGCTTACTATTGGTTATTTAACGAGGAAGGGGGAACTCGTGAAATGCAATTCAATAACATAAAATATGAAACAGCTCAATAAAAAATAAAACAAAAATAAAATGTGTTTCAATTAAATTAATTTCAGTAATAATACATAAATAAAATTCAACAAAATAAAATAAGGTAGCGCTCAATAAGATCAAATTTAATTAAATGTATTTTACTTCAATTTAATAATATAAAATTGGTTTCTGTTACGAATGAGTTCAAGAGAAGCAGCAAGTTTATGTGCAACAGTGATTTAATAAAGTCTCAGTGTCAGGGTAACAATAATCGAGCGCCGGCAGCCAGAGATAGTGGAGACATATTCAACATAAAAGTCCGGGATAGAACATACAGAAAAGAGTACATGAATTCATAATAAAAGTCCGGGAGTGAAAAACAGGGAAACACACACAACAGAAGTCCTGGGCGCTGGAGTGCTGGGCACATCCAACTGAACGTTACAGTTTCAGTTAAATTGATACAATTCAATTTAATTAATTTAAATTCAATAAAATACGTTTAAATTCAATAAAAATAGTTTAATAACATGAAAATAATTCCATTTAACTTCAGTTAAATAAAAATATAATTCATTTCGATAAAAAATTAAATAGTATAGTAAACAAAACACACTTAAAACAATGCCTAATGCCTAAACTAATGCATTCGGGATGTTGTGGGCTTGTCTGAGCTCATGTCAAACATGTTTTTCCTCAGATTTACTGATAACAGGCCATTGTGCTAGTCATAGACATAAACTTTGGCTCTTTACACATTCAAAAAGAGAAAGGATTTTCCCCGCTCTGCTTTGAAAATGTGACGTACTGTAAATATCAACTCAAAAGACCCACATGTTGATCTGCAATAAACCTCCTTGATGTTTGACACAGACATCACATGATCACAACGGAAATCATCTACAGATAAACATTTTTAAGGAACAGAAAGAATTAAAGGTACAGTTACATATAGAAGTCTTAAAGATACAATATCAATTTTCAATCAATCAGTTTTATTAAATCAAATAAATAATTCTTTTTCAAGTATATTCAAAATAAAATAAAAAACACTTTATTTAGATGGCTGCACAACATACTGACTATCAGAAACTTAGCAAGTATACATCAACTTATTCTACTAACCCTAAACCTACCCTAACAGTCCTAAAAGTAGAATGTGTAAAGTGGACTATCAAAATAAAATGTAACATAACTTATTTTGACACTGACATTAAGTGATGATCAACTGAGGTCATCTCAAGTTGCAAACTAATTTCAGGGGGAAGGGACCACGATTATTAGACACAGCTGGTACCAGGTTATCAATCAGTATCAGTACAATCCAATCCTTATCTTACCACTATACAGTAAATAAACCAGTTTCCTTCCCTTCCGCATCTCGTTCTTGCATTCCCTCCGCCTCCCCCTTCTCCACCGTTTGCTCCTTCCAGGGTTCGAGCCAGACTCCATGCTACGCCCTCGTGAGGGTTCGAGCTTCTAGGGCTCAGGGTCCACCGAGCGTGAACTCGTGAAATACAGTATAAAAGGTAAGAGTTTAATGGGTAGACAATGTTCATGAAAAGATATTTCTATTTATTTATTTATTTATTATTTTTAATGCAGGAACTCTTCATATTTGATAAATCCATTTGATTGAAAATGTAACAAAATGAACACAAGGGTGAATTGATCACACAAACACACACACAATGAGCTGACATGCCATCACTTCGCTCCGTGCTGCAGTCGTGTTTGACATTTGCAGCAGATGCTATTCAATCACTCTGTCTGTTTCATTTAGAGAAAACACTAAAAAACATCTGAGCTTGAACATGCTCACACACACACACACACACACACACTCACGAAGATGATTAGTGTGTAAGTTAAACAGGTCTGAAGGATTGTCATGATAGCAAACGTCTGCAGACAACAACAATACAAGTGAAATTTCATGATTCCCACAGCAGAATCTAATCAGTACTAAAGCTGAAAGAAAATGATAAATATTAAGAAGTAACGTATATTAACAAAATCAGATTTTTGAATCAAAAGTATTTTTGAAGTATTTTAGAATTAAACAATGTTTATTTAAATTTTTCACACAGATTTTTTTAAAAAATACCTATTTAATAAAAATCAAAAGAGCAAAACAAAGACACAAATTAAATCAACGATAATTTAAGTCTTTCAGGAATGAATAGAATAGAATAGAATAGAATAGTACTCTTTATATTTTAAATATAATATTAAATATAATATATAAAAATATAATATTAATATTAAAATAAATATTAAAGTCAAATCAATAAAGTGCAAATCAAAACATAAAATAGATTAAAATAAAATGATTGAAACAGCATAAAAATCAAGTGTTCAGCTACGTATGTAAAAAATAATAATAAAAGTATGTTTTGGAAATAATGTTTTATCAGGACCGACTTGGTAAAGATACCCCGAATGTTGTGATTGAATAACATCAACACTGGTATTTCATTCAAGCGTCAATTTAGCAAAAAAAAGTACAGAAACTTCCGACACGTTTGTCAAAACGCATTTGTGCATTGGCTGCATTCTTTTCAAAACACAGATGAAAGCGATGCACGGGTAATCTCCTGACAGTTCCTCTCTGAAGAGCCCAAACACGCATGCAGTAAACCTCCACCTCAGGAACAGCTGACTGCACTGTTTCTGAGTAAGGTGGAAGGTAGCCGATGTCAGAGTGATGAATGTGCGATCAGAAGAGGAGCATCAAAACACACACACACACAGAACACAAGCTCTGAAACTCTGACGCCAGTGTAAACGTGAGTTTGCTTTCCATTAGTGCTGCTGCGGTCACCAGTAACTAGTGTTTGCCATCCATGAGCCTCGTCTGTCCTATTTCCCCGCTCTCACCGGAGCCGGGCTTATTTATATCAGCTGACACAGGAAATCACCTGTTGATCGCTGACAAGCCACATCCCTCAGGAAGAGCTTCTGTTAGCTCACTCACCGGGGAGAAGCTTATTCAGTCACTCGTGCATGTGATGTCACTCCAGAGACAAAAGATGAGCCATGAGGAGGGGGATCCATGTGTGGAGAGTTATTTGTACTATTATACAGCAAAGATGCTTCAAATGGGACAGAAAAGTCATTTATAACGTTAATCAAGATTTCTAATTCAAATAAATGCTGCTTGCATGAACTTTTGATACTTAAACCAACACAACTTTCAACATTCATAATAATCAGATAATAATCTTTCTTACACTGACGTATAATCAAATAATATTAAGGCTTAGCGAAATTTCCATACGAAACCCAAGAATAAAGGAACACACCTCAGCCGCTTTAAAATGACACGTCGGATCTCAGAGATCTTCTCCCTCCTGCAGGAGGAAACTTTCTGTAATGAGATGGGAACAATCTGTCGACGCTCCGGCTGCCATGTTGTGTTTAATGGTATCACAGATTGTGCAAGCCAAGCGTTACTCTACAACAATGATGCTGACGCAGACAGACAGATGCCAAACGCTGATGGTTACGAGGCTCTCACTCGACACGTGCAGATAAAACACACCCACCGTGGGCCGTGACAGCGAGCCGCCGTTAATCTGATCCACCGACCACCTTTGATGAATAATCTGAGCACGCTACAGCTGATGAATGACTGGAAAGAAGAGAGATGGAGATAAAGAAGAAGCGACGGCAGACAGATCACCGATCAGACACAGATATCATACTAGCATAAGTCTAGCTCACTTTACACATTAATCTGGTTAAGAAACGCCCATTTCCATTAGAACAGATCTGACTGACATGAGAAATCACCAACAACAGTTCACTTTAAACATCTATTTTGTCGGGGCGAGGAAATCTGGAGTCAAATAAAATCTAATCCAGACCGTGAGCTACACATTATTTATTTGAAACCGATACAATACAGATCATTTGCATCACAGCTGATATACCATGCACAACATATTTACTCATAATGTTTGTTTCTGATGCATTGCTTTGGCACTCGTTTTATTTGCCACAACATGCACTCATTTAAGGCTTGTTTTAATTTCTACACTCAATTATATAGTCTCTTTCAATTTCGTAGCATCCAAGCTACGGATCAAGCATTCATTAACTTGTTTTTGTATTAATGGCAATTATGCTAAATAAAGCTTTGGCAGTCTGCATGTATTTCTAAAAATGGCCAAAAGATAGGGTGAATAATCGGATATTGATTATTATTACAAAATATTGATATCGCTGTAAAAAATGTAAAAATTTTAAAATGTCTTTGTATTGTTAACAATCAAAATTAGCATTTGCGTTTGTATTTGTATAGTTAAATATGACAGATTATCGGGTACCGATCATTATCAGCAGATAATTACCCCACTTGATCTCCTAAACCGATCTCAAGCAAAAAGATGTTGACATAGTCACTTTTAAATTCATGTATGCATGAGAAATTATGCACGATAAGTGTTAAGAGCAGAAAAAATGATGATGCTAATGGATACTTTTCCTATTTAGTTCATACTGTTGAACTACTGAGAAGAAATACAACTTTTCAGTTTAAAAAAAAATATTCATAAATACGTAATTGTATTGTTTCCCATTTGACAGGAGAAGTATGAACATTCAATGTTAAACATACTATATCTATTCTTACAAAGTTCAAATAAACATTTTAGACAAAGCCTTGAACAAATGAAATGTTTTACTCTATGAAAATAAGCCTTGACTGAGAATACAGTCTGTAATATTGTAAACTAATGTACAATTTCTTCTTCTGCTAAAAACCAGTGTAGATGTGCACATCTGTTATCATTAAAGCTTTTGTTATTGCATTGAAGATTTTGATGTGGTCAGCACTCAGTTTATATCAAATGGACATAAGAGTAAAAAGCTTTTCTGTTTTGTGTCAATATTTGTTGTAGAAAATAGTTGTATTTACATGTTTTTGGCTATATGTCAGCCTTATCTCTTATACAATAGTTTTTTTATTACTTATTTCAGACATGTAACATATTCAAGGCTTTACATCTTTATGATTTAATACAAAGCAACTACTGACATAACCTTATTGCTTCAAGTACTGACCAGGACACCACAAACACCTGCAAGCACTGAGAAAAACACGCTGCCCTGTTTGAGAGAGTAATGGATCTTGAGAGAGTATCAGAGAGTGATGGAGGACAATCACAAACAGGAATCCATTATGAAGAAACGAGAGCGATTCAAGATGCAAAAGCAGCACATATTAAAGCAGCTCAGAGCTTATTACATGTTCAGTTTCACACAGAAACCAATTTACTTTCCATTGATCGCTTTTCAGGCAATTAGATTTCCATCGACACCAGAGTGAGAGAGAGCTTGGGTCAGCGGCGTTGTCGGCGCTGCAGACGTGCGAGCGTTTCGCTCGCCGCACGCTCCTTCTGGATAACAAATAACTCTCCGCCGCGCATGAAAAACTCCCCCAGCCTCAGATTATGTATCCGTCTTTATTTCCGATATTAGCTCTTTCTTTCTGCAAACTTGGCTGATTTTCTAAATTGCGTGTTATCGACTGATCCAGGCAGGGCCTGCGGGGCGGCGCGTGGAGCCGAGCCAGCACTTGTAACCATTAGTCTGTTCAAAGGCCTGGGCACGGATCCACCACGGCCCTTACCACTGCAAACGGAAACCCCGATACCCCACAACCACACCGGCTCAGAGATCTGACCCACGCCAGCCGCTCAAGGTCAGACGGGCTGAACGGGACACGCGCGAGTGTTCAACCAAAGCCTGAACTACCCGAGCCGCTCCTGAGGATTGACGCTGCGGTGATATCGGGGTATCTGTTTCCCCACCGGTCCCTAGAAAAAGACGATCCCAGAAACTCACGTTTCACATTCACCAGAGTGCCAGTGCTAATCCAGTAAAGTTACCCAGAGGAGGGTTTTCTCGCTCTTCCAGACCTCATGAGACTCAATGCAGGACTCGTTTATGCATCAATTTATCTCAGATGTTTCTTCTGGAGACACAGGCCTAAAAATGAGTAGGTGTCATACATTAAAATGAATGCGAATAGCAGCACGGATCATTTCATCTTGGGAGAATCTGAGCTATTATTAGATCCTGAGCTCATTAGTATCTCTACATGTTATGTATATATGGCTTGTACATTTGCATGCAAGCCAAATTGCAGAATATAAATATATTAACACAATAATCACATTTGCACACCTTTGGAAACACAAAATCTTAAGGGATATATTGACAGTTATATTAATCTTTTGAGCCCTATGATATATAAAATAGTAAATGCAAATAAATGTACAGTCACAATAATTTGGCCTGCAATACCAAATGTATGTAATTTAAAATGTTAAGTGTCCAATTACAAAACATTAATATATTTAATATATGACACCATAAATCAAAATTAACACACGAAAGAGCAATAACGACGAATGTGGTAGGTAATCCCTTCATTATTTATGTATTATAATTATTTTAATTTTACGATTCCTGGACGAAATCAGTTGCCGGTGATCGAGGATAGTGTGAGCTGATGCTGGGAAATATCGCCAGATTCATACTTAAATTCATACATAAATTATCACTAAAGCAGTTAAAATCTCTCCAACTGCTTTATATTAATAAATGGTATTTTTGAAATATATAAAACTATTTAATTTTATTTGGACAATGTCTGCATACTGTACGCAAAATTAAACTGCTAGCAATAACTTCAGAGAATTGGGTGGGCCAGAGGGGCTGCTGTGCAAATATTTTTGTGGCTCCTCCCTTATAGCAGATAAAATCTCACTCCAAACTTTTGCAAAAACTTGAAAGCCCTGCTATGAGTGAATCTCATACATGGATGTTTACAGGTGCAGGACTTTCAACTTTAACCGCAGTGGATTTTGACAAATGCCTCTCAACCCCTCGCGCTCTTCAGACAAATGTAACGCTTAAACTCAAACGCTTAATTTCTGCCTCTGTTGACTGCGAGCAGCGGCCATTAATCAGCGCGGCGTTCAGGGCGCGGCGCTTGAGCGTGTGCTAACAGCCAGATGCTGGCGGCTGTCGGCTCAATCCATCAGCCGTGATTGGAGAACGAAAAGGTTCAGGAGTTGAGTCGCACCCACGTCGAGAGAGTAATTGCCCGCCGCGGTGCGCGTCGAGGTATTTTACCGAGACACCAACCCTCTGCTTTGCAATCTGGGTATTATTCAAAAATGCCTTGCCTTCAGATAACCGATTATGGAGGTCAAGCCCCGCCCCCTTTTAGAAAGGCAAGGTTTAGAGTGAAGTAATGCACACTCATTGCATACAAAATAATTAAGTAAATAAATGAAAACTGGTTTCGAATAACATCCAGAATTTAGAAAAGTCAGCATTTCACCTATTGATTGAGACAAGATGACATCATCTGAAAAGTCGTTCCAGAGGTGACGAAGTGTGTCAGTTCTAATTGTACTTTAGGTATCAAACTTGAAAACGATGTTTAGTGACTTCTTGAAACCAGAAGCATTCTGGCTATAAATCAAAAACACCTTGCCTTGAGATGACTCATTATGGAGGCCAAGTCCCGCCCTCCTTCTAAAGAGGTGGGGTTTAGAGTGAGTTAATGCATGCAGTTTAATAATAGTTGATCTAAAACACTAGGAGGATGCAAAAGAGACATATTTAATAATACCCAGAATCCAAAAATGTATACTTTTCACTTTATAACAAACAGCGAAAGCACGCATTGGCTGAGAGTCAGGTGGCTTTGTTGACATCATCTGTAGAGGAAAGTCCTTTGTGAGGTGACGAAGTGTCATTTTTGATTGCAAGTATCAAACCAGCAAACAATATTTTGCCATTTCTACAAATTCAAAAAGAGTTTGACTGTTCTAGGTCAAGCTCCTCCCCCTTCTACAAAAGCGGAGCTTTGAGTAAGGCAATGAATGTGGATCTGATCAAAATTGAATAACAGCAGAGATAAAACACTAATCACATATCAATAAAAGGACTTGTTTTTGATTAACACCTAGAATACAGAAAAAAAAGTTTGCATTTTATACAAGATGAACCGTGGAAGCACCCATTGGCTGAGATTCAACTAATGGGTGTTTTTGTTGTTTCACTAGTATTAAACTGCAACTTTTCCGTATCCAATCAGTTTCCTGAATGAATCCTGACTGTGAAATGTACAGTACAGACGTTGAACAGGTTGTAAATGACATTTCTTGTTGATTCAAGCCTGTATTTTTCAAGGAAACGGTCGATTAATTCATTAAAGTCAGTCAATTAGGATAACAACAACTGCTAAATGATTGCTCTCTTCCTTAAAAAAATATTTTGCCATTTCTACAAATTCAAAAAGAGTTTGACTGTTCTAGGTCAAGCTCCTCCCCCTTCTACAAAGGCGGAGCTTTGAGTAAGGCAATGAATGTGGATCTGATCAAAATTGAATAACAGCAGAGATAAAACACTAATCACATATCAATAAAAGGACTTGTTTTTGATTAACACCTAGAATACAGAAAAAAAAGTTAGCATTTTATACAAGATGAACAGTGGAAGCACCCATTGGCTGAGATTCAAGTAGCCTTGATGACATCATCCAAAAACAGGTAATTTGCTAGTTTGATACCTATGAAATCAACATTCTTCACCTCTGAAGCGCCATCAATGAATCTCAACTAATGGGTGTTTTTGTTGTTTCACTAGTATTAAACTGCAACTTTTCCGTATCCAATCAGTTTCCTGAATGAATCCTGACTGTGAAATGTACAGTACAGACGTTGAACAGGTTGTAAATGACATTTCTTGTTGATTCAAGCCTGTATTTTTCAAGGAAACGGTCGATTAATTCATTAAAGTCAGTCAATTAGGATAACAACATCTGCTAAATGATTGCTCTCTCCCTTAAAAGAGCTGCGTTAGCAATTAGGAAGCTCAAATCGCACGGTTCTATAATTGTCCAATCATACTGCATCCTATACTGAAAGGGATTCTGATTGGCTGATAGTCTTGATTTCATTAGCACCAGCAATGAAAAAGCTCAAATTTGTGCTTCCAAAGCAGTAAAAATGCTGAACTTTAAAAGTGAACACCATAAAAAAAACGTGAACTATGTGAAAAATGAATGTGAAAATAATGATTATGTGAGTTCTGGAGAATTTGAAACATCTGTCTGCAGCATTAACAGCAGTTTCACTGTTGTTTCACTAGTTCAACTCCCAAACGATTTGTTTAATGATTCATTTTTCCAATGGTTGAATTTATTTAAAGTGCCCCTATTATGCCTTTTCAAATATGATCTTTTATGCAGTGTGTCATGTAGCTGTACGTGAACATAAACTATCTGCAAAGTTGTGATGCCAACAGTGCACGATAAATTAAGTTTTTGTCTATCAAAAAAAAAGAATCAGCTCACATTCGCCTAAACGAGTCATCAGCAATTCAAATCTTTTGCTGTTAAAAGATTCAAATCTATTTTTGGAGAAAACTAAAGGGTTTTTTGACCTTGCATACATGTTAACCTATTTTAAGAGACTCATAAAGCAATATTAGCAACCTTTAAAATGGCACAATAGGGACACTTTAAACCAGTGTTTCTGTCAAAAGTGGCAAAGTATGAATTTGCCACTTTATTCAGACCAACGTGAAAAGACCAACAAGTGATATCAAGTGATATGCTAATATTTCATCATAAAAAAAATCATTTTATATACTTTAATACTTCTATTCAGCAAGGATGTGTTAAATTTCTCAAAAGTGACAGTCAAAGACATTAATAATGTTACAAAATATTTATATTTCAAATAAACACCATTCTTTTGAGCTTTCTATTCAATAAAGGAATACTGAAATACATTTATTAAGAAATAATAAATAAATAAATAAATAAAAATGTACTATGCTCTCCACAAAAATAAGAAGCAGCACAACAGTTTTCAAAATTGATAATATTAAGAAATGTTTCCTGAGCAGTAAATGTGGTATACATTTTTTATCTAATAAATACAGCCTTGATGAGCAGAAGTGATTTTGGTTAGCTGTGCACTTACATTTACTTTATATACTGTACTATAGAATAGAATAGAATAGAATAGAATAGAATAGAATAGAATAGAATAGAACAGAACAGAGTCGAATAGAATAGAATAGAATAGAGAGCTGAGCTGGACATGTGGAGCGCCGGCTGCTTGTTACCGGTCACCTCCGTCTGTGGTGGGTCACGAGGTCGGTGTGTAGCGGGTCACAGTGAACATGCTCCGGCGCACAGCGTGACCAGAGAGCACTGATGAATACTGCTGCCGCTCATGTTTACCTGACTCAACTCTGGCTTGCGGGCCGTGCCACGAATACAAACACCTCTCACCAACTCTGGAGACACACAGCGGCTTCCCCCGATACTCACACACACCGACCGCAAGGACACAGGCAATCAGGTCACAACATGATTAATATTTATACGCCACTGTAAGAACTTTACATTCTGCTAGAAGTTATGAGTAATAACAGACAGCAGTCAAACAATAACACATCTACACTAAATCTATTTGAAACGTGCACATGTAGCTGATATTTAAAAATGACATATAAAATGACACACAGAATATGCAGAAAGGCAGTACACCAGTATTTAGACTTACCACTACATAATAAAATTATGCCTTTATGACAAACTAGTGGGTTGTGGGTAGTGTTAGCCAAAATAAACTCATACTTAAAAAAAGCAATCAAGGTTAGTATGTCATACAGTAGGGTTGTGACAGTGCAATACAGTCTCACGACCAATTTGTATGTATTCATATGAGGTGGCAACTTTGTGCTAATTCACACTAATTTGTACAACATCACACTTTGTACGATTTGTCTACCTTAGTAACAGGTAGGATTAGGGGCGGGTTAGGTGTAGGTCAATCGTGCAAATACATACAAATTGGCAATTTGTGAAATACGTATGATTTAGCAAAATAGTGAGGTTGTACAAATATATATATATATATAAATAAACTAAATAAAACAGCTAAATTATGAAAACTATCAAAAAAAACTATTTTACTTTAATTTTAGCTAGCTGCTAAGTAAAAAAAACGACGTACCAAAAAAGACAAATGCAACAAAATTACTGTAACAAACAAAAATATAAAAACAATAAATCCAAACAAAATAAACACACCGCACCCAGACTCCTGCAACTCACACTAGCCTAATGTAAATTATAAATAGCCTGCAAATTAGGATCCAAACTCACTCATTTTTAAAACCAAAGTGACACTGGATTGCAGCATAACACTTCAGAGCCCTTCGTGAACTACTGTACACTTTCAGGCATTTACAGAAAAAAACTAGAGTCAAATATAATTAGGTAACTAGATTAACAGCTCCGCTCTCATGCAGGGTCACAGTCCTGTTCCTCAATCTGCACATGCACTTACAGCACACAGCTGAAGCGTCTCATTAAGACTGTATGCGAACACGCGAGAGGTCAGGAGCTCAGAGCCAGACAGGAAGTCCGTCCGTCACATTTAGAGCACTTACATCCAATAACCGCTCCATCACTGGGAACATGATATCGTGATGAATGTGCTTTCATTCTGAAGCTGAACCCAGGTGACAGAAAGCTACTCACACGAGCTAATCAGCCGGAGAGGTGGAGAAGACTAGTTCCTCTGGCTGACCAGCTTAACTAGTTTCATATTAGCTCGAATGCTTTTAGACGCGTGCTTTAATTAGGAGACCCGTATCTTTTGCAGTGACGTGACTGCAGGCCTCCACAGCAAAACAGCTCTTTAAAGAGTTTCAATGAAAGAGCTTGACGGAACTTTATGTACTTTTAAGGTTCCTTGGTAAAACATTTACTGATCACAAAACAGACCCTTTCAATCATGAGTGAACACTGAAAAACAAATAAATATATGTCCCTTTCTTAACTAATTTAAGTCTCCCTCCGTTAAAATATCTTTAAAAAAGTTACATAGCTTTACTTAAAAAGCAAGACTTTGTGAGAAACAAACAAACAGTTTGACTTCGACTACTTAAGTTAAAAAGCAATGTGAATGAGCCCACTAAATAAAAAAATAAAAATAAATAAATAAGGTTAAATTTAGTTCTAGTTTTTATTATTTTTTTATTATTTAAATTTGTATTATTATTTTCATTTATCCACATATTAATTTATTATTATTTTATTTTTTATAACATTACATTAAAACATTACATTAAACTAAGTAAAAATAATAAAAATGCTAAATGAATTTTATTTAAAGCTTCTTATTTTATATTTACATGTTTAAGTCGTCTAAAATCTTTGAGGTTTTATTTAAAGTCAATTATAATAGCCCTGACTCCAACACTCTGTGTAGCTAAAACAACTAACTTGAGTAAAGCCACTGAAATGACAAAGAACAGATTCATTTGAAGTAACTTATATCTAGTAACTGTACATATAAATAAAAGTGCAGTATAAAATATACTAATCTAAATCTACTGAACTAACATGACTTTCTGTTAAGTGCAATGAATTGGTTTCATTTAGTTCATTTAACGAGATGAATACTTGCAATTAAGAGAATTCATAAAAATGAGTTTTAATATCTCTTGCTGCTTCAAGTAAATTTCCTCATAGTTAAAGGTGGGAAATATTCATTAGAACCCAATTTGTATTTACTGTACTTACCACATTGTGTTTATTGTATTTAGTACATGAAAAATGACGAATGCACATCGGGACATAAGGAAAGGTGCAGCTGTGGAATGATCTGCACAAACAGACAGATTCAGAGCCGGGGTTTCCCTGCATCCCTCAGACTTCTCTCGATAAGGAACAGAGAGAAGGCTTTGGGCTGAATGAGAACGCCTCAGTGCTGCATTGGCTCTGAGAGCAGATTTATAGGGCCCTCTAATGGGCTCTACTGAAAAAACCCTCCGTCAGCACCACTCTCCGTCCACTCCTCACACACACACACACCGAGAGGTTAAAGACACACAGCAGTGTGACACAACACTGGATTCATGGGTCAGGAGCAGTGCCAGACTCAATCTGTGGAGTTTATCACATTTCTCTGGGCTGATTTAAGAGGATAAATGCAGAGAATTCTGCTCATATCCGAACTGAAAACACACATCACATCAAATAAATGATAGTCTGCTCAAATAGTAAGTAGATATAGCTTCAACAACCAAACAATTAACTTTTAGCATGTGTTTAAAGGGGTCATCCAGTGCCACATGCACTTTTTCAAGCTGTTTGGACTGAAATGTGTGTTGGGAGTGTATGTACACAACCATCACACAACCATCCTATAAAGATCCACCAGTACTTTTCTTTTAATTTAATAAAAATAAGCGGAGCGCTGACAGACATGTGCGTCACGTGAGCGTTGTGTTTGCTTATTATATGAACACACCATCAGTTATGTTTTCAGAGCAGAGCAAACCATCTGATATATTGAAAGAGATCCATGCATTAGTCTGAATGCAGCCTGTTAAAGCTGCCACTGTATATGATCTCATCAGTAATAATCAAGCGGCAATAATGCAGAGGAAAAAAGAAAAATCCAACTTTTAAAAGTCAAGACTATTTCTGTAAACTTTTGTATATTCAAAGAGCACTTTAAAAAAAAAAAAAGTAATAGTTTTAAAAGAGTAGCCAGTGTATATAATGATAAAACAAAAATTGCATAAAATTAATTTGATTTAAAATGTAGCCATGTACTGAAAGAGAATGTGCTATTATCCTAGTTTCACAGACAAGGCTTAAGCTAGTCACAGACTAAAATGCATGTTTGAACTGCTTCAACTGAAAATATCTTGCTCT
>JAUMHI010000067.1:8155727-8197464 GCA_032359435.1 Enteromius unitaeniatus
GTTAAATAACACTTGTAAATAATTCAAATGTGCATAATTCAAATTCAAATAGTTTTGTCATAAAACTAGCTCCATAGGGTTCCAAACTATACTTAGAGAAATGTGGCAGGTACATGTAGTGCTGTGTGTTGAGCAGTGGGAGTGAAGGGGGAGACCAGGACTCTAACCTGAAATTGAGGGCACTTGTCCGCTGAAATTGAGGCCATGAGATAGCATTTTATTTGAGATCATACTGCAGGCCTCAGGAGCAGAGCTCTCTAACAAGAGCCCCATGGTACCATGGGGACTTTAGTGACAACATTGAGCGCCTCAGCACTGAAATCTTTATCTTATCCAGGTTTGCCTCTCTCTAGAGATGGCTGAGGTTTTAATGGATTAAGGTCAAGAAGTCTGAAACCAGATCAGTGTAAAAGGGCAAGATATGCCTGCAGAAAGGAACCTCAAAGTCCCAGTGGTGGAAATTGAACAACATTTGTGCTACATATTACACAGACATATTACTACATATTGCACAGCTAAGATAGTGTAATTTAGTGTATTTTTCTTTTTAAAAGATTACTTATAATAATACATTTATGAAGAATATTCTTAAGTGCAAACTGAATGTCCAGACATTTAACTGCTTGTTGTCCATAATTAAATAAAAAAGTAATACAACAGAGGAGTGGGCAGCCATTGCTCTGCCCAGGGAGCAGTTGGGTAAAACAATGCCTTGCTCAAGGGTCTCACCACAGTCATGGTATTGAAGGTGGAGGGAGTGCTGGTTATTCATTCCCCCCACCCCAAATTCCCTGGGACTCAAACCCTCGACCTTTGGGTTACATGTCCGTCTACCTATCCATTAGGCCACAACTGCCCCCTAAGTGGATTAGTTTGTAATAAACTAAAATACAGCATTTCGGGTTGAAACAATACATTTGTAATTACACATTTTTAATTATGTAGTTGCAGTTTAGTAAAAGTAAAAAATATTAACTTAAAATGTAATATTAAATAATACTCTGCAATGTTAGGACATTATACCTGCAAGTACATTTTTATTTAATTAATTACATTTTACAAAGAACAACACAAAATGTATATTTAATCCAGTACAACACATTTTGATATTTGATTTCATATTTCATTAGATAAAGGGTAGGATGTTATAAATTTACTGGTTTTGGATGGATCAGATTAGAGCCCAGTTGGTGTGCTGTTTACTAGGTCTTAGCTGATAGATGGAGGACAACGCACAAAGCAACACCATTCCCTCAAATTATAAGCCATTAAGGAGCTGCTTCAATTTCACCCTCCTAATTTAATGAGAGGAATAATGACACTGCAAAACAGGATAAAGGACTGTGCCTGTTTCGGATAGAACAACCCGAGCTGGCTAATTTGGCATCAAACATTTTGGGTGAATTAAATCCACTTATTGAAAATAAAAAAATCATTGCATTCCTCCCTGTGCAGATGAAACAGTGTTACATATTCAAATAAATCATAGGCCTACCCGATATACAGCAGGATCCAAGAATTTAATACCCTAGTTAAAGTGCGTCCTTCTTCATAAAACTAAGCTTAATTAAAAATGTGGACTACAATTTTTGTTGTTGTTTTGTATTTGGTTTGTTTTTTGCCCCTCCTTGTGTTAAAATCTGCTTATTGTGATCCAGAGAATGATGTTTCACTGATTTGTTCTGGCTAATAATAAAGACTCCACTAATTCATATAAACAAAAGTAGAAGTTAACTCCAGAATGTAAACATTTCAACAATTTGTACAGATTATAAAGGCAAAGACCAAAACTATACATTTATGTCAGTTTTGAAAGTAAGTCTGTGCAAATGCAAATCAAGACTTAATAACATGCTTGTTTTTTGTTTTGTTTTATGACTGTTGCCAGGGATTACATGACAAGTTTTTACCAACCCTTCAGTCATGGAAGAAGTTCTACTTGTACGTACATGCAGTTACAGTATGTACAGTATATACTGACTAGCCACAACAATTAAATTACACGGATAATATTGTGTAAAGGTCCTCCTTGTGTTGTTTAAACAGTTTTGATGTGCTGAGGCATGGACTTCTTGAGACTTGGAATGTGTCCTATGGTTTATGACATCAAGGCATTAGCAGCAGAGGAGATCCTTTAAGTATATATCCCACCGGCTTTTGAGAAGGGGAATTTGGTGGTAGACAAGAGTCTCTTTTTTCCACTTTTTTTTAACTTTTACCAGTTTGCTGTTGTGCAGCCCCATATGCAGCAGAACCACAATGCATTGTACCACCTTTCTATTACATTTTTCTGCAATTTGAGATAGAGTAGCTCTACCAGACAGGCTAGCTGTTTATAGATACTTTTTTTAGATACTAACCACTGTATACCAGGAATAAGACTTACTGTTTTGGATATGCTCTAAACCAATCGCTGTATGTGACCAATTTCAAAATAGTTTTTTCCAACACATGAAATTCAAAATTTACTTGCTGCCAAATATTTCCACCATTTTTACTAAATTTTACTTTTAATTTAATTTAAAGATATACAGTTCTATTTGGCACTTCCTAATAAGCATACAGAATTTTATTATTAAGGGCTTAAAACATGCTGAAAAATGGGAAAAACCAAGTGGTTGGAAAGATAATGTCAAGGATTTGTAAATATTTAAAAATGATAAATAATTAGTTAATGGAGGCTGCACTGTAGAGTGTTTTTATTTCATTGTTTATTTTTTAGTAAATAAACTATTGTCACACTGAATGAGTTTTTTTTTTGCTGTAAATTATGGTAAAAATGTATAATAATCATTATTTTAATGAAGATGGGGAACAATTAATTGTTTTAAACTATTATTGATTTGATTTTTGAAAACCCACTTTCATCTTTCTTCCACAAGATAAAACAACAGTTGTGCTTGATGTGATTTCTTTATTCTTCAGTAATTATTTACATAAGCACATTAACAAAACCTATGCGACTATAGCGAGTGAATAATTGTTCTGTTCCTCAGTTGCTCCACATACTCCTTGGCCTGATCGAATCCCGTCTTCAGCTCAACTTTGGGTGGGACTCCCTCAACGAGCTTCACGAAGTAGTGGCAGTTCACTTTGTCCATGATGCCGAACATTCCACGTCCATGATAACGAATACGCTTTAGGTATTTTCCCTTGGCAGAGAATGATTCAGCTGTTGAAGTCAAACCAAGAGAATACGTAATTCAAATGTTGAGAGCCATGTTCATAAAATGACACTCAATCTAGTATACACATTATTCAAAATAAAATACAAAAAAAAAATTAGACACAATATAAAACACATCAAATATTGCCTTTTTATGCACTAAATGTAGATTGATTTTGGGGCAGTTTCCCAGACAGGGTTTAAATTAGGTCTAATCTAGAATAGTTAATCTTTTTTTTTATTATTACTTTCTGAAACACAGACTACAGATAACTCCTGGACTATGGAGTCCTGAACTAAAATAAACTTGATTCATTTCAAACCAACTATGCTAATCTGAATGAACAGCACAGAGATTGCCTGTAAAACAGAAAAAAAAATTAAAAATACTCCTGGCGGGAAACTACCCCGTTTCATAGACAATTTTTAAGAAAGTCCCAGACCAAAATGCATTTTTGAGCATTTTCATCAAATTTGCTTAAATATCTTAATTTAACTAAGGCCTATAAGTCCTGGTTTAAGCCCCATTTTAAATACCAGGCCACCAAGTGTAAAAACCACCAATGCTTTTGTTTTTTTGGTTTACTTAAAACTCTCTTTAATTTTGTTTTGTGGTCTCGTAAATTTTCATTCAAAACTTTTAAATTGACTAGCTTGCAAAGACTTTTATTTTGTTCTGTGTCTAAAACAACAGCTTGCAAGTTTTTTGTTGTTGAAAAATAGCATTTTTTTATTTGAATGCACAAAAAAAAACCAACAAAAAAACACTACTTCACTTCATGCTAATGTCTGGCAGGAATCCAACTTACCAATATATAGATTTGATTTGTATTCCACATTATGATTTTTGACCGCCATGTCCTGAGCTTCCAAAATCACCTTTAACACACAGGTAAAATTTAAAACACACTTTCAAAAGCGTAACATTGTAAGCTTTTTTCATGCAAAATATATATTTTAATCAATACAATTTGAGCAGTTTAACAGATACTCCCGTCATATAACTGTGTGTATTTTCACCTCTTTCATTATTTTAGCTCCCTTCTTGTCGTTGAACTCGAGCTGAGTGAGTGCTTGGTCAATGGTCATACCTCTGATCTGTAAAAACATTCATCATTAAAACAATGTAATGAACTATGTATTACTACTCCATATGCTATGTATATGCCACGTTCCTAGTAAAGTGCTGCTACCAATAAATGGAGAGTTATTACACATATTACTCACCAGTTTAGCCAAGTACCACATCTTGTCTTTGCTGTATTTAATCTGTCGTCTGGAGTGATAAATCTCCTATTATACATAAAAACCCTACATTATTTAACACCATAATGAACTTTGTTACAACCAAAAGTAAATTAAATGCATTACTAACTGCAGGTCTGCGTGGTTCATCTTTCTGTTGTGGTGGATATACAATCAGATTTTTCCTTTCCCAGTGTTTGCTATTTAAGTCTTTACTTGTGTGAAGACATGACACCTGAGATAACGCTGATGAAGATCCAAGCAACCTAAATGGAGCATATTGTAAAACAATAAATAGGCTGCTTCTCAAAACCTAGCATTAAAGCACTTTCGATGCACAAAAATACTATAACATATAACGTTATCTATATTCAATTTCTGTCGGCGTCTTTTATATTGCACAGCAACTGCATGTGATTTTCTTACCCAGAGCGAATATGTCCACAAGCACGACCAATGGCGGCTAAACCTATTAATAATATCCATATAATTTCCTGTTAAAACAAAACGAACGGAAACTCATATATAAATATAAATAAAAAGAAATTGTATTTGGTTTGACTCACCAGCCCATGTCACAACGGAGGCCGCCATATTGATTATCAAGGATGTCCGACGCGTGAATGAATCATTCTTTTGATTCGGATCTTTTCAGAGAGTCAGTTGAGTCAACACCTCCTTTGAAACGAAACCCCAGGTCTGATTTATTCATTTGCAAACCGACTAAAATGTAAAAGATGTGAGGAAATTGAAAAATTTAGATTCTTATTGACTTGCTGCAACAACTGAAAAGGGACACACACCCATATATATATATATACATACTCCCATATGCATCGAATTTACTTGGTTTAGAGCAGAATATGCCACTCTACGTTGTCATGGACTTGGTTAAATTATACTATTACATTTGGTTAAATAATAGTAATGAATCGCTAAAGTGGTGTTTTGAACTACTTGAATAAACAGACTCTCAAAAATGAGAATCGGTTGACTATGTTCGACGCTTTGCTTTACGGCAAATGTCTGTGCAGAATTAGTTAAAAGTTACACGTTTGTTTCCAACAAAAATATTCCAGTTACAAAGAAGGTGTATAATATATATTACCACCAACTTATCTATTGAATATAATGTATAATCTAATATAACAAATATTTGACTCTCTAAGGGAACACTGTCCCTTCTCGCGTTCCGTATAATTTTTACAGCACACGCTGCTGATATTCGGCAGCCGGTGTGTTTTCGGCAGCATGAGTACATGTGAGAAGTGAATTCACTTACTATCCGTGAATTTGTCCTATGGTCTTAATGCAGCGGTCATTTTCTCTTTACAATGCACCAACGACTTCTGCCAGCGTCTCCAAACTGGTACTGTTCACGCTGCAGTGACATTAATAGAAAGGGAGTGCTAGGTTTTGGAGCAAAGAATACAATCTATTTGCTAAATGTGACTGCAGGATCTCCAGCAGTAACAGGTAGGAGCTCAGGATGCTTTGATACAATGCTTTTTGCCAATTCACATTAATCTTATCAGACCTTCTTTCTGCAGGCGAACTCACTGGACACACTGAAAGAGTTTCTGGTTTTGCGTTTTGCTCCCATGATGGACAAGAACACATTTGTGCTAGTACTTCTGATGATAAAACAGTCAAAATCTGGGACACTGAGCAGAAAAATCTGTTGAAAGAGCACAATGTTCACCAAGTTAGTAAATATTTGTCCTGTCTTAAAGTGTTGCGACTGTCTTACAGTTTGTTCCCTTAACAGGGTTTGTACTATATTAGTCTTCTTTCAGCTATTCTACGGTAGTAAAGGTGTTTCTTCCATACTTAACAATAATATCTTCATTTGCCGAGACAACTGTTTCACTGCCTCCAAAATTATTATTTTTATTTTTGTCAGTACAATTAGTATTTCGTTAAATTAATATAAATAATTGTAATTATAGAGTAACTATAATAGTTATTTAAAAAAAAAATCATTTTCATTAAAAAACTGCACTTTTTTACAATTTATAATTAGGTTTTTGATTTGCTGTCAAAATCAGGAAACCTTTGCATGTAATGTAACAGCCGTGAAATCACTGCTAAAATCAAGATGAAATTAATGGCATATACTGTGCCCAAAATAATTTGTTTATCCATATCACAAGTTACTTGGACAACCACTTTTGTCATTCTGTTTGAACAGAGCACCATCTCTGCAGTCCACTGGTCTCCGGTGCGGAAACTTCTTCTAGTCACCGGAGATGAAAAGGGCATTGTGGTGTGCTATTGGTTTAGCAGTGATGACACTCAGAGCTTCTTCCCTGAACCTAGAACAATCTTCTGCTTATCCTGCTCTCCACATGAAGAAAACCACATCGCAATCGGGTAAAGGCTAGTTGTATAATTCAATATGTGTCATGATCATGGAGAGCTTTAGACTCCTCAGTGATGCAATGATAACTGTTTATGCTTCCTCTAAAGGTATAAGGATGGAATGATAGTAGTGATAGACATCAGTAGGAAAGGGGAGGTGATTCATCGGCTGAGGGGGCATGATGATGAGATTCACGCATTGGCATGGTGCCCTCAACCCAGAGAAGAGCCTCTATATGGACGATCAGAAGACAACACAGGTTATGATTATTAAAATTATTATTAAAATTATTAAAAAATATTTATTATTTATTAATTTATTATCATTAAAATAAACGAATGGTTCTACAATTTAATTGAAATATATTTTTTTATTGTAATATGTGTCATAAAATCATTATTATCAAATGAAAGGCTGCAATTTCAGTTTATCTAAGTACAGTTATAAACAAATATAATTAACTTTAAATTAAAAAATGAAATGAAACACTATTTTATAGTGAAACAATTACAAAACAACAGATTTACTGAAATTAAAATGAAAACAGAAAATATAAAAATAATAAAAAAAAATTAATAATGACTACAATATAGATATATAATATAAAATCAAGATAACTCTTATCAGGTATCTTGTCGTTTACTTGCATGACTTTTAACTGACTTCCGAGAACTGTGAACGAAGGAAAGAATATGTATATAATTATTAAAATATACATTAAAAATATTACCGGGACTTTAAGTGTATTTTGCATCAAAGGGATTCGGCTAATAAAAGATTAGAAACCTCTAAAATAATAGAGGGGAGAAAATAAGTAACATGTAATTGAATCTTTCTATAGATGGAAGCAATGAGGTGACGGAGGGAGCAGAAATGGGGTGTTACCTGGCATCAGGTAGTCGAGATCAAACCGTGCGGATATGGAGCACAGCCAGAGGAAAAGGTGACAGAGAGAGACTCATTGCCCAAAGCTTGCACGAACAAAACTGGTTTATGGTAACTTTCAGATACAGGGTCATTTATGTCACAGTGTGTCTCCTTTTAGGTCTAATGACCCTGAAGCTCCCCTTCCTGAAGAGACGAGGAACAGGAGTTGATCCAATGGTGAAGGAAAGACTCTGGCTGACTGTCCACTGGCCAAAGGGGAGACCTTCACAGATTGTGTCCAGCTGTTTCGGGTATGGTTGTATAGATGTGATGCCAAATTGTTATTGTGTGTCAGAAGATGTACTATTGCAAATGAACATGAGTTGTCTCGCTGTGAATGTTGGCGTGCAGCGGTGAGATCATAATGTGGGATCTCAAAAAGTCAGGCAAGCAGAAGTGGAGTCTGCTGGGCAGTTCCTCGGATGGACAGAATCACAGCCGTATCGTCTTCAACATGAGCTCGTTTTGCTCTGGAGACAGAGAACTTCTGCTCAGTACGTCAATGGACAGAGAGGTGAGACCTTCCTCCCATAATATGTGCATATAAACTGTTTTCACCAAAATGTGGCAGTTTTCAGTACCTTATACTGTGTACCACCGCAATACTTCCTTGGAAGCAACATGCTCAAATATGTGAGAAGGAAGTCAAGTTCAGGTCAAAAGTTTACACCCCCCCCTTTTAGAATCTGGTTTTTTTTTTTTTTTTTTTAACCAAAATAAAGAGCAGTCACATTAAATGCATGTTATTGTTTGTTTGTAGAAAATAATAGTTTCTAAAATAATACTACTACAACACTTTTAGTAATACTTTTTTTGTTGTTGTTTTTTTTTTTTTGTTGGTTGTTCATGAGTCCCTGTTCCGAACAGTTCAACTGCCTGCTGCTTAAACAAATACTTCAGGTTCTACAAATTTTTTGTTTTGTGTAGCATTTTAATGTATTTGAACCCTTTCCCACAATGACTGTATGATTTAAGATCATCTTTTTACATTGTGGACAACTGAGCAACTCATATGCAGCTATTACAGAAGGTTTATACGCTCACTAATTGTGAATTTGAAGATCAGGGTTTGTCTTCTGGTAAACATGTAAGTGTCTTATGTAGCTTTGATTTCAAGTTTTACTTTAAGTTGATGTAAACTTTTGAGCAGGGTCATTTTTAAATGTGACTATTATTTTCTCTTGTGGACTGTATTTAATAGTATTTTATGGAAATTCTAATCAAACTAAAATGGGTTGTCCTAACCCATTATGATTTTTGTCAGTTTATTAACATGCTTAGACATTCTTGATTCAAACTATTAAATCCATTGTCATTTCAGATTAAGTGCTGGGACCTGGCATCTCTTGAATGCTGTTGGACTCTGCCCACTCTGGGTGGGTTTGTGTACTGTCTCAGCTTTTCTCCAGTTGCCACAGGCTGCCTGGCTTTAGGCGTTGGGGACAGCATGATCCGGGTGTGGAACACCCTGTCTATTCAGAACCGATATGACATCAAGACATTCTGGCAAGGGGTCAAATCTAAAGTCACAGCTGTGAGTCAGATGTTTTTAAGTCACAGTTACATTTCCCTCAGTACCATCCAGTTCAAGGCCATAAATGCCCTTTTTGCTCCCTTCTGTTGCAGTTGGCATGGCATCCACTAAAAGAGGGCTCTCTAGCGTTCGGTACAGATGACGGTAAAGTTGGCATCTATGAGGTTTACTCTAACAAGTAAGAACAACAGATATTCAGTCAGTTTTCACAGATTTTTTTTGTCAGATTTCTTAGGTTCATTTGGCTGCAATATTACATTTAATATGCAAGATTGGGTTGAATTGAATTTTGATTGAATGTAATTTCATTATTTGTTTTCACACATAGGCCGCCTCAAATATCAAGCACTTACCACCGCAGAACTGTCTACTCCCTCTCATGGGGCCCTCCTGTGCCGCCCTTGTCTTTTGGTAAATTAATTCATAAACTACACGCAAACCACATGGGCCAGTAAACATTGAACTTGCAACAGCACCAAGAACAATCCATCAGCAATAAGCGATGCCCAGCTCCTTTTAAATGCACTCCGCAATTGAAAGAGTGTGGACAAATTGCTTATTTTCCCTCTGTTGAGTTTGTTGGATAAACAAGAAATGAAAACTTAATTTCACCTCACCGCTGCGAAATGACACCTTCATCAATGTATCCATCTCCAATGCTCAAGGGGGTGGAGATAATTGCTTTTGTTAGTTCAGAGGGTATGAACAGTAGTAACAGTGATGTTGCTGCTCATGATTATGTATGTGTGTGGCACAGGGGGATCAGGAGACAAGCCGTCCTACAGTTTATACAGCTGTGGCGGAGAGGGGGTAATCTTCCAGCACGACCCCTGGAAGCTCTCAGGGGAGGCCAGTAACATTGAAAAACTCATCCGAGATACCAACAACATCAAAGTAAATGAAAAATCGTTCATATTCCTCATAATGTATATATTTTTTCTAAATAAAATTTAATTTGATCTTTTGTTATATAGCACAAGATCCCCCCTCATACAGACCTCAGCTGGAAGCCGGATGGCAGTGTTTTGGCTATTGGAAATGAAGATGGGTAATAATGTTGATCAATACTTTTTCATGAAATGATTAAATATATGTATCAGTCTCTAAATCATTTATTAATCCAGATTGTGGTAATCTAGATTAGACATCACTCTGAAACTCTAAATTGAGAAAAAAGTTAGTTAATTTATAAAACATGAAATGTTCTAAAAATATTTTATTTATTTGTTAATATAATGTTTCCCCACATGGCTTTGTTTACATCAGCAGTAAAAGAAAAAGCATTTTAGGGATGTAAAATGCGACCGTTTTATTTCTTTTGATGAATATCACATATCATATTGATGAGTGCTAGAGCTATTAAAGAGTTTGAGTCAAGTGTCTCACTCCATAAGTGTTTTTGTTTAAGGTCCATAGAGGTATTGAAGGCTCCCACGCTAAAGCTCTTGTGCACATTGCAACAGCATCATAAGATTATTAATTCACTGCGCTGGCATCATGAACACTCCTCTCAGAATGAACTGCAGTATCTGCTGGCGTCCGGCTCCAGTAATGCCATAGTCTATATCCATGACCTAAAGAGCGCAATTGGTGAGAATCGGCTTTTCATGCTTGTTCTTGTATTTATAGTTGTTGGCTATTCTGTGAATACAGAAAGTACCATGTGTACTTTAAGAATAGTATGATAGTCTGGTATTCCCGAGCATAGCCTAACATAACCATGTATATGTTTTTATTAATAGTTATTTTCTCTTACAGAATCTCCATCAGAGAGTCCAGTGCTGATGACTGAGCCTTTTAGAACTCTCTCTGGTCACACTAACAAAATCACCAGCCTAGCCTGGAGCCCACATCACGATGGCCATCTGGTGACAGTGTGTTATGATGGAACTGCTCAGGCAAGTTGTTGTTGTTTGTTTTTTTTTTTGTTTTTTTTGCTAAAAGTAATAATTAATAAATAATAATATTTCCCATATTGTGGAAATCAAGGTTATTTTACCAGGAAATTTTATGAAAATATAGTAACATTGTATTTTGGATTATCCCATTTAAAATGTATTAATACTTATTTCATTTCTTTTTATTTATTATACAAAAGCAAAATTTAAGACTAGCTTGTTCTATTCTATATGTTTTATTTTCATTTATTATATAATAATTAAAATAATAAAATATGTTTCCATTATACCCATTTGTACGTCGCTTTGGATAAAAGCGTCTGCTAAATGTCCAAATGTAATGCAAATTAGATTCATGTTTATTTTCCTAATAAATTACTATTTTGTAATGACTTTCACAGGTGTGGGATGTGCTGAAAGAGGAGCCGCTGTGTAACTACAGGGGTCACTCAGGTCGACTACTTTGTGTGCAGTGGTCCACTGTTCACCCAGACCTAGTCTGGACCGGTGGAGATGATTTCACCCTCCATGAATGGGCCGTATCCAAGCAGGAACACATCACACCTCCAAAGAGTATGTATTCCATCATATTAGGGCTGCATGATAACAGAAAAAATGATTATCACGATTATTTTGCTCAAAATATTTATCACGATAGAAGGTGTTCTGACATTTTTTCCTACCCGCCAGATTTTCCTACCCGTACTTACTGTGCACGTCAATTTTGCATTCAACAATATTTAATGTGTCTTCATTACTGTAAGGGTAGGTTTAGGTAGAAAAAATATGTATACATTATAGTCAAAACCGCGAATATAACTCATAATTACTATATTTGCATTACTGTAAGGGTAGATTAAGGGTTGGGGTATGTGTAGACATTAATAAAACATAATTTGACAGGTAGCATTTTTCGTTGTTAAATTGTACTACCTACTTTTTAATGGGAGGTAGGAAAATCTGGCAGGGTAGCACAAATCGGCAGAACACCGGTTCTGTAATCAGTGGAAAATTCCATGCGGATTCCATTACTACACGTGTTATTCACTGATGAGCTGTTCAAATCCGGGTTCATTATCAGCGTGATTTTGCGCAGCTCGTCAGTGAATAACGGCTCTGCGTAGTGAATGCGTGGAAGCATGGAATTTTCCGCTGGTTACAGGCTTTACTCACAACACGTGCAATACGTATCGCACGATGATTATCTTGCAGCCTTCTGCTATTAACTTCAGAAAGCGCTTACAATCTAGACGCAGTATACGTAAACTCCGCCCCTAAAAACAGTTTGGTCTTTATACTGCAAAATCACGACGATATATAACAACCGATCGTGGGTCATAAATATCGTTATCGTGATAAAAAATGATTCATTGTGCAGCCCTACATCATATTTAACATCAGTATATACACAAGTAGAGCTGATTCTGAATTTAACATCTCTTAAAATAATAAAATAATTTGCCCTTAACATTTTATCATTTACTAGAGCTGGGTGGTATGATGATATCCTTTGTGACCTTGGTATAAAGCGTGAATCACTGGGTATATGTTTATTTTGTGGTATGTAAATATAGTAGCATTGCGGTACTAAAAGTTATTGATACGCAAGAGTGATATAAAATCATGCATTAATGAGAAAGTAAAGAGCAGGAATTGCTTGTTGTTAAATAGTTACTATGCACAGTAAGATGTGAACAGGGACTCAATGTGGTGCTAAACATGCACAGAAAGCCTCTGAAGCCTTTCCAATAATAAGTGATTATGAATGCAGTTCTATTACTGGCTCTTATTGCACTTCATCGGTCAAATACACACACTTAAACACGGTCAGTTATATCTTAAGTGTAGGTAAGCAGTTGGCATAAATCAGATGTGTATTAGTGTATTGGATCTATGCATTTGGTCTTAAGAACCTAATAAACCTGCTTCTGATTATCATTAATGTTAACCAAACAACAAAAGACAGAGAAATTCAGTCACTGCTCTTGAATGAATTACTTTTGTATGTTACATAAGAATATGTATTCTTTTCATGAATAAAATACAAACTTTGTTTTAGTATTACATTTGATTATTTCATTTCCTTAGTATTTCTTGCATGTAAAACAAACAAAAGCTACAAATGGTAATTTAATTTGAATCTTTGTTCTATTGTATTTGTCATGTTGTAAAATATAAATATAAAATACGTTTTAATCATTAACTGTACACATACCTTTAATGTTTTCATCAACAGGTAAGAAACGCGTTGAGATAGAGAAAAAGAGAGGACCGCAGAAAAAGTCCAAGAAGAAAAAGAAGGCACCAGAAAAGGGAGGGATGAAGGCAGAAGAAAGGGAAATGCCTTTAGGTAAAGAAATGAAAGGAGCAGTAGGCAGTGGAGCAGAAGAGGGCCAATCAGACAATGACGAGGAGGAAGAGGAGAGGGAGAACACAGACGGTCCATCCGTCACGGGTAACGGCCCATCTTTCTTGCTTTCATCTCTCGCTGTCTCTTCTGCTTCCTCTCGCTTTGTGCTTCCAGCACAGTCTTTGAAATGTCACTCCGGTTGTCTGGGTGTCGTCTGATGAATAACCTTTATCATTGGGGTCACAGGCTGGTCCAGAGAGAGTGTGGACATACGTGGCACTGAGAGGGTTCAGAATGGAGAAAAATTCAGCCATGCGGTTAAAAGGGAGGTCAAAGAGGAAAAGAAAAGAGAGAAACCAGGTCAGTTTCTGCTTTGTGTAGTCAAGATATTTTTCTGATGACATTATCTTGCAACTTACTTTTTTTTTTTTTTATTATGTGTATATTTTTTTTTTTTCGAATATGGAACAGATTATGAAACTCTGATTATAAAATGGATCATTTCAGATTCGATACAAAAAATTTGTTTGTAATCACATAACCTATAATAAGGGCGGCTTGTTGATGCATTTCTTGGCAACTTGACAATTATTATTGTATATAATAATAATATAAAACTTGATAAATTAATATTAAATCAATTACATGAAGTGTAAATAATGTATGGTGTTAGGTGTCATTGAAATAAAAAACAGTGGAAAGGCTGTTAGGATATTTCATTTACCTTTTTTTTTTTTTTAAACCTTTAGATCTGTCTTTAAAAAAGAGAAAGCCACGCTCCATTCTCCCATTGAGTACTTCTATGGATCACCGACCCAAAGAGGAACTTCAACAGGACTGTCTGACACTTTCAGCTGTAAGATACTCGCATGGTAAGTCGGGAGACCAACATCAGTTTTAAGAACATAGTTATATATAATATCTTTATTTTATTGAAGATTAGCATACAAGTTATTACATTTAAATGAATACATTTTTGAGATGTTTACTGAGGTGTAATAGTGCAGGAGTCTTGGTGAGATATTTGCTCAGAAATGGCTTGGTGTTTTAGTAAAATTCTTAAAATGAAATGCTAAAAGAATAATAATATGCAATTTATGAAATTTCAGAAACATCAGTAGCAAAAAAATGTAACATGTAAAAACCATTAGATTCCATGATTAACCATGAACTGTCCATTTATTTCTTTATTTAAATCTTAAGCTTTCCAATCTCAATTTCTCATAAAGTGCAATATTGTAAAATATTTTTATAAGTTCAAGTAACTTTTTAATATGTTAATGGTTCCTGTGGGGACACCAAACATTTAAACCATTGTATAAGTGGTTAAAGGGGTCATATGATGTTGCTGAAATGTGTCGATTTGGACAAAGCTGATCATTCTGAGAAGCGAGGTGTGCTCTGATGGGCCATCTATCCAGTGTGTTGTGATTGGCCGAGTACTTCAAGCTTGTGACAGAAATGTTACGCTCCTTTCTATGATGTGAGGCCGAGTCCCAATGACATAAAAACAATTAAAGCCATTTCAAACTAGGCGTTTGTTGCATCCAGTGGGGACATAATTACTGATTATAATGACTTAGTGCTGTCTTTTTAGACGTCATGTTGCATCGCGTCTACATAACATAACACCATGTCTGCATTTGTGATCAGAAAAAAGCCAAACAACAAGCACTACTCTGCAATGCTTAAACCTCACATTTAAATAATAAGCAGATGAATTTAATAAGACAATGTAACTTACTTACAGGTTGTAAGTCAGATATGGCAGACTTTCCTTGCAGAGTTGGAATTTCCCCACTTTGCCCACAAAGTAGTTTCTCTTTCCCCACAAAACACAGAGTCTTCAGAACATGAATATTATCAAGAATAATAGTTCCGCCTTCTTTCATTGGGCAGTGTTATGAGAATAAACCTGCACAGTGGTGAGATGTGGGGGGATTTGAGACTTAAATCTTTGCAGCTTTGGGGATCTTATCCATGCACAAATAAGCAAACTTGAAATCCCATCACATAACTGCTTTTTTTTTTTAATCTTGAAACGACACAAAAATAAATATATGAAATACATCATCAACACCTGAGCTGTAACACTGTACACGACCTTATAGCCAACAACATTAAGCTTAATATTAGAAAAAATATTATTAATAAAAAAAAAAAATTCACATGACCCCTTTAACATGAAAGTCATTCATTTTTCCATTACCGCAGTAATGCCATTAAATATTTTAGCTGTGCAATGAATGATACTGCTTATGTAGAACCACTACACCACTGCAGTGACAATATGAGAAGTAGTTACAATGTACACAACCTATTTTCTTTCCCTTCTCAGTGCAAAGCGGAACATGTGTTCCAGGATCTGGAGATCATATTCAGCTTGGCCTGTTCACAGACAGGGATGCCCTCTACAGGATGTTTCAAGAGGAAGGTAAGTCAGACACAGAAACAGCTCAACCTAGTGTACAGTAGTGTCAATATCTGCAAGTATGCTGAAAATATGAGGTTAATCATGAGGCCACTGATTTGGTGTTTTAAACAGAGGACAGCCATGTGGAGGCTGGTCATTATGACTCAATGGTGTATCTGAGGCTATGGAAAGGAGATCTGATTGGGGCAATAAATCTTGCTTCGGAGAAAGGAGAACTGACTGACCATCTCCTCAGTTTAGCGCCAATGGGTAAGACATTTGGAAGTACTGTATTAAAGCTGCTGAACAAAGTTTTACTTTGTTATGTGTATATCTATGTATATGTTCTACTTTGTATATATGCATATCAGAAAAAATGTCAAAAAGCTTAATAATACAGTGAAAAAAGGCAAAAAAAAAATCTAATTTGTTGAGAAAATCTTCATAAATTAAAAATGGGTACAAATATTTTCAAGAAAGAAAAAAAAATCATAAAAGCATACGTGGTCTATAGGTTTTATAAAATTGGCACAGGCATTTAAAAGTTTCTCCTTTTTATTTTTCTGGACCTGGATCCCTATTGGACATTGACCCTTTCTCAGCTGGCTACCAAGTGTGGGCTAGAACCGTAGAGACATATGTGAAGCAGCTCTGCCACCACGAGCAGTTCCTTAAAGCAGCGTCACATCTCGTCTCCATTCATAAACTCTACGAGGCCATCAACCTTCTGAAGAGCCACCAGTTCTACCGGTTAGAAACATCACTATAGCACTTGTGTTTTATGTCAGTGGTGTTTGGCCTGAGCAGAAGGTAATGTTTGTGTTATTTTAAATCTTTAGGGAGGCCATAGCTTTAGCGAGAGCCAGACTCCAGCCAGAGGACCCTGTGCTGAAAGATCTATACATGAGCTGGGCGGCAGTGCTTGAAAAGGATGGCCATTATGCTACTTCTGCAAAATGGTAAGTGAAAACAAACTGGTGTGGAAAACAATGCACACAGAGGTATGCGCGTAAGATGTCAGGCAGCTACAGGAAATATTATTTTATTTGTAATTAAAGAGTAACTCCACCCCAAAATGAAAATGTTTTCATTAATCGCTTACCCACGTGTCATTCCAAACCCGTAAAAGCTTCGTTTTGTTTTTTTTCCATACAAAAATATTCTTGTAGCTTTCTAACATTGTGGTTAAACTACTGATGACAGATGGAGTATTCTGACGTTGTTTTTCATACTTTGATGGACCTTAACAGTGTAATTTACTTGGTAGTAAATGGGACCGACACAGGTCTCCTGATTTTTTTCCAAAATATCTTAAAGTGTGACTCCGTTTGTGAAGAAAAACGGAGCTCTTATGGGTTTGGAAAGACATGATGGGGGTGACAAAAATTGCATTTTGGAGTGGAGTAACCCTTTAAGTCAATTTAAAATCTGTAATGTAAAATTTACTGAATATTAATTTAACACTTGCTAGATCTTAATACTATATGTATATAATTTAATTGTATACAGTCCAGGGTGTGTGTGTGTGTATATAGTATAAGTTACCCTAGGTTGCTGTAAATACAAAAAAAAAATCAAAATCAAAAGAAGGTAATGGGGAAAAAAAACAAGGATATCAGTTCAACAGGGTTACTCCAAGTGTTGGTCATCATGAGCCTTGCACAATAACATAGAAAAATATAAATGTCAAGAGAGATATACTGGGAAAGGTACATACATTCGGGGAGTGGTTGTATGAGATGAAACGACTTAAATTGACTAAAAAAACTATGTTCTTTATTCACCTGTCAGTTACCTTGCTGCAGACTCAAGCTTTGATGCAGCTAAAGTGATTGCCAAGAAGGGGGATATGATATCGCTAAGGACTGCGGCTAATCTGGCGCAGATATCAGGAGAAAGTGAGCTTGCACATTCTCTCTCTTTACGGTGCGCCAAAGACTTGATGCTCGTCCAGGACTGGGCTGCAGCACAGGAAGTCCTGAGGATGCAAGACTCACTCCTGGTTTGTTTTCAGCTGTCTTCATTGTTGGGTTTTTAGTTACAAATGTATATTCAATTAATTAGTATGTTCAATGGACACTGATACTTTATATTATTTTTTTTTATTTATGCAGGTTTTCCTTTATTAGGTTTTGCTTTATTTTAAGTTTTTGTATTAGAAAAACAATATTATGAAGCATATTTCTTTCCTGTTCTTCACAGTGTCACAGATTAGTGTTCTGTGTTAATGAGATCCTCACTCAAAGACTGGCAGATACAGATGTGGTCACCTGGAGTGTGGTGTCTTCACACACCTGGTCTAAGTCCTGTGATGAGAACTTCCTCTCCACGTTGCACAGAGTGTGGCAGAATGAGTTTGGAGTAGCGGTTGCTGACCTGGTCAAAGTGAAAACGATCCATCAACACCTGAGAGCTATTGAGAATCCTCCTGCCAGCACTAGTGTTCCTCTGAAGCAGGTATGTGGGAAATGAAGATGCCAACAGATACCCTTCTCAGACTGCAGACTGACAGATCTAATATAATATATGATGAATATATTATAAATGTTTTATTTTATGTAATAAATAGACAACAATGCATGATATTATTGAACAGAGCAACATGATACAGAGCATGATATGAAGTATGATTTAATATTTAATAATGTAATATTTTTTATATTACGAAGACAAAAATGTGTTAATATTGAATAGAGCAAGATGGAAGCTTGCTTCCGCTAATGAATACAAAATAAAAAAAAGTTTATTGCGACTTTTATCTCCCAATCCTGACTTTTCTTCTGAGAATTGCGTGATACACACTTTTTCTAAGATTTGTGAGATATAAAGTTGCAATTGTGAGTTATAAAGTCCCATTTTGAGGGGGAAAAAGACTGATATGTTTTCAGTATTGTGACTTCATATCTCACAAGTCTGGACTACTGTCTTCTACTGCTGGACTGTGTTGTGGCAACTCAAAAACTTAAATTAATACAAAACACAGCAGCTAGATTTCTGAAGGGATGCAAAGAATGTCGTCATGTTACACCTTTTTTGAGATCCCTGCACTGGCTGCCTGTTCAGTACAGTATTGAGTTTGAAATTCTTCTAGTGGTTTACAAATCATTGAACAACTTCCAGACGACTATGGATCTATGGACTATAGATCCCTCGCACCCGTTTAATGACGAGAGGAAATCGAGCATGCAAAGTGGCCGGTCCCACTCTCTAGAATAATTTCCAGTCTCATATTAGAATGACACAGCACTTTAAATGTGGTTTAGAAATAAACCTGAACTTGAGCTTTATAACTTGCGATTCTGAGGGGAAAAATCCAGTATTGTGATATAAAAAGTCGTAATTCGTTTTTTTCAGTGACAGGCTTCCATACAGAGGATGATATAATACTGAATAATATGATTTAAAATCTTTTATTTCATAAATTATACAGACAAAAATGGTTATTAAACTAAGAAGCGTCTATATGTAATAAAATATAATATTTTCTATTTAATTACTTAAATTAGAGTTGGTAATATTGAACAGAGTAAATTCTACACAATATTTGAATTTCAAAAATGGTTTTACTAACATCATTTATATAATTAATAGCCACTGTATAATTTGAAATAAATATATAATTATTCTATTTGTATTTGTGTGTGTTCATATTGTGTAAAACAAGTTTCAAATAACACTTTTGATGGAACGTTTGGTTGACTATAAGTAATGTTGCACATATGTGTCAGTGTGTTCATTATTTTGTATCTGCTAGCTCTTTATTTTAATGGTCACCCATATTATGCTGACAATAAGTATCTTTACAAGTACATCAACTTGTCTAACCTTAACCCTACCAATCTACCAATAGAATTAGCAAAAGCGACCATTAAAATAAAGTGCAGCCCAACATGCTACTAACATTTACTATAGATTACTGTATACCACTATTAGCAAAACATCA
Source organism: Enteromius unitaeniatus (assembly GCA_032359435.1). Classification (NCBI taxonomy): domain Eukaryota; kingdom Metazoa; phylum Chordata; class Actinopteri; order Cypriniformes; family Cyprinidae; genus Enteromius; species Enteromius unitaeniatus. The sequence continues at coordinate 8,175,566 of JAUMHI010000067.1, forward strand.
GCCATTCAGGTATCTGTTATAGTGTCCACCACTGTCTCTAGATGATTTTTGACCAGAATGTTTTTCAGAGACGACACTGATTTAGAAAAGAGTAAGATATCTCTTTGATGAATTTGATGTTGACATCAATCTTTCATTTGATCTTTTATCCCTCAGCTCTTATTTCACATCTCATTGGACGTGACACTGTGTGCTTTGAGTCAGCTGTTGTGTGATTGGCCATCTGTGGTAGAGGATCTGCTGCGAGCACTTACTCGAGGTTCTGAGGTGGGACACTTCGTGCTAATGACGGAGGTGTGCCAGCTGCTTCTAACACAAGGTTAGAGATGTCAACACGATTGTGTTTCAAGATGAAACGAAAACGCTTCAAATGAACTTTAGATGAAATGATTTAAGATGGGGATGAGCACATGTACAAAGTGAAGACTATGTAGCATAACATACAATTTAAGTAATACTTCATATTTCTAGTTCTTGATTTTTGCCTCGTGGGTCTGTTTCATTGTAGTTTTAAATCACTGACCATTTACTTGTCTTCAATTTGAGTACACTATTGTTAGGGTAGTGTTATTTTTTGTGATACTGAGATGATTCGAGAATTATGTATTTCAGTATTGTGAGATATTGCTCATACTGTGATATTTTTAATGCAGGTATGGAGTCTGCAACATTCTATAAACAGAAACTAGACCCAACTGATGAAAGAAGCTTGGTCATTTCTCAAAGTGTGGAGGCATTTGTCTGTTATCAGCTCATGTATAAGAAATGGTGGAAGTACAGTGCTTTGACCAATGACACCATCAGCAATGGTCATGGTTTAACGGAGAAGAACCACAGTGAAGCTGAAGCAAACTGTAATGGAGAAGCTCAATCTGATGTCATTTTCTCTGAGGGCTTCTGGAAGGTACTTCTCTCTGAACCTCACGCCAATCTTCAGGCCACCCAGAGAGCCATAGCAGAGGTTCAGAGGAAAGTCTCCAGCCTCGTTCAGCAGCACAATCAGTGTAAAGACTCTCATGATAGCCCACAAGCACTTAGTACTTCTCAACCTGAAACCTCAGAGGAACATGGAGGATCTTTGAGTGGGAAAAGGTATTTCTGATGTCCATACCCTTTGAATCGTGTGTGCTTTGATTCTGGTGCTTCAAAGAAATGTCTAACAGCTCTTTTTGTCTCCCTTAAGCAGTGATTCCCTCTCTGCTCTGACTGCCCAGGTTGCTGAATACCACAAAGCACTCACTGCTATTCCTGAGCTTATCAAAGTAAGTGGCTCCGTCTGTTTAACATGCATAATATTTTAAGGCTGCTGTATATTTCTTATTATGATTATCATACATTATAGTAGTAACTTCTTATTGTTATCAATAAAAAAAATAAAAAATCTTGTATGTGACCATGGACCACAAATCCGCTTAAAATGATTTGAAAATTAAGAGTTCTACATAATTTGAAAGCTAAATAAACTGATGTATAGTTTGTTAGGATAGGCTTTAAATAGTTTCAACTATTTGTATGAAATCTGAGGATGCAAAAAAAACAAAACATTGAGAGATCTCCTTTATGCGGTCTTCGTTTTTGAATCACACTCGGGGACTTTGCCAGGCAACAAAGAAACCAGGCAACAAAGAAACAACTTAATAGAAACAACAAAATTATAGTTAAAAAAAAAAATTCAATTTTCCTGTTTATTAATGTTTTCACTCCACATTTCTGCCGTTTCGTAGGATTTATGCTATTTTTTAAAATGTATATAAATTATTAAATAAATATTATTTTTAATAGGTTTATATGCAAAAACAGCTTTTTATGTAAGATTCACTTTATAAAATACCCACATTTTATAGTGATGTTACATTATGATTAGAATCAAAACTGAAGATGTCACAAAGATAAAAGCTGCAGTCTTTAGAGTTTGTCATTTATTTCAATCATCTATTTTTCATACAATTCTACAAATTTAGTCTACACTTCAGTTACTAACTGAAAGATAACACAAATGAACAGAAGTTAACAGTTGTATACATATTGATTACCAATAAACTGCATGAACATCAGAATGCAACAAAAACGTCAAATGCATGAAAAAGCAGCAACAAATTATAAATCATTGAAGAAAATATGAAATGTGGAACATTTACAAACAGGTGACAAAAAGCCACAGATGTTCTTGGATTGTAACAAAAGAGGAGTGAACAACATGGATACGGCATTTATTTATTTATAGCATTTTCTATTTTTATTGAAATGTAAATAATGGTTATAAAGTGAGTGCCGCCTTTATTTTGCAAGCAGACAGCAGAAGAAATGTGTGTTTTTGTCTGCGTTTGTAATATTGAAGATGGTGGACACTTACATTAGAACAACAAAGCTGCATACAAAAGACAGCTCATTGTATGCCAAAGACCACTATTGTATTATTTTTTTTACACCAAGATGAAATCATGCTATCAATCCAAATATTTCGTTTTTTGTAGATCTAGAAAGTGTTTAGTTTTACAGAGTCTCATGTCTCTTGGACAAAGAGAACTTTTTTAAAATTTTTAGCGAACGTCATTTGGGGTAAAAAAAAAAAAAAAAACCCCGAAGAACGCACAAGGGTTAAAGTTGTCAAAATGAAGTTCTTAGCAATGCATATTACTAATCAAAAATAAATTTTGGATATATTTACAGTTGGAAGTTTACAAAATATCTTATTGGAACAGCTACCTAATATCCTAATGATTTTTGACAACAAAGAAGAATCAATCATTTTCACTCCTAAATGTGCGACGTATGACTGGTTTTGTGGTTCAGGGTCATATTATGTGCAATTATATATTGAATGATAACAACATATAATTACCCCCTCCTCCATTTTCAGAAATACCCATTTCCAGATGTTATGGAATGTTGTATCGTCCTGCTGCACATGGGAAAACATCTTACACCGTTTCCACAGCACATCTGCTCAAAGGCAATAACTTTGTTGCACAACTATGGAACTACAGAAACGCTCTGTAAAGCCTGGAAGAGACTGACACAATAACAGTTATAGCACTTAATTTTTCTGATATGCAATTACTGTTGTTTGATATGTAAAATTCACATGATTAATGTAATAAAAAAATCCCCCACATATTAACTGTTGTCACTGAAGCCATCGATCCTGCAATTCAGATTACCAAATATTTTTTATCAGCCGTGTCTTCCACTTTAAATTATTAAAAGATATTGGCACTTTAAACATTTTATGTTTATGCTTTGCTGTAGGATAATTAGCACCTGATAAACAACTTGTAATTTGTGATTATCATTTTATGAACACAGCTCAGTTTTATTTATGCCATTTTATTTTAATATTAAGGTAAAAAAATTGTACATGTAGTTTTTGCAGTGACAGATTTTTCTCTGTACTCTGGTGTACATTTGAATCAAAATAATAAAAAAAAAAGTAGTAGTTGATTGGCAGATCTGAATTTGAGCTTAGTTGTTTATAAGAAAGGGGCAGGGTTTAATTATACTAAATTTGAGTCCAGCATTTTACATTTCACTATAATGAAAAATCATGAGCTCAAAAGTCCACAAGAAACATGCAGAGATGAATTCTTCATAAGATAGAAGGGTAAATTATTTCATGTTGACTTTCAAAGCTGGAAAGGTTCTCAGAACACATGCCTTGCAAGTAGACATGAGACCATTGTGGCAATAGAAAACATTTTAATACATAACTGCCTCGAACAAGAGATACAATAAAAACACATACCACAAACAGTCCAGATTGTGAGACGAACATTTAAAACTGTTACATAGGACCAGTGGACTCATGTTCCCACAGATGCCCCAAACCTGAATCTAAAATGTATTCTTTACAGGAAAAAAATGCTTAAAAGATAGCAGTTTGTTTTGAAAGTTGAAATTTTAATATACATACATGCTGGCATATTTTAAAAACAACCCATGTGTCGTGTGTACCAATAGTGAGAGGGCATTTCCTCCTATCTCAGTAATGAATAAATCTTGAGCCTTTCTAGAAAATATCAAAACATTTCTAAAAAGGACAGTGTATTAAAATGCTTGGAGTCTTGCAAGCCATAAGATACACAAGCGCTGGTCCCATGCTTAAAACAAAGGTGTTTTTAATACTGTAAAACAAGATAAAATTTTCATTTCTCAGCTGATGGAAGAAATAGGATCACATCTGGAGTCCCGGAACGTCGCAATATGATGGACTACAGAGCAGAACAGAATCTGAGATTAGCTTGTTTGCATTTCCCAATGTTCCTTTAAGAATGCACGAATCATTCAAAATCATCTTTGTGTAGAACAGTAAAGAACAATATCTGCTGGGTGAGATTAAAACAAGTGCATCATCCACTAGATTTTGGTCAGTGCTTGTTGTTGGTTTCCTCCTGCGAGGAGTTGGAGATTCCATTCTGACTTTGAGAAGAACCAGATCCCAGGCCATAAAGCCGCCCACAGTACTTGGCATCATCAATGTTGTCTTCAAAAAACAACTAAAGAAAAAAAAAATAAAGAGGACAGCAGAATAAAGGTTAGAACTGATCAGTTCAAATCCCATTATTCAGCTTTGGTCTCATTGGTTGATATTAACCTCTTTCATGCGGAAGAAAGCCATTCCTGTGAGCAGTGAGTCTGAGCCAGCCTGATGCTGCCTTCCGATTCTTTTTAGCTCCAGCTGATCTGCCACCTCCTGAAGTCCACCCTAAACACAGCAAAAATAGCCATATATATATTTTTTTAACAACAGTAGATTATACACATATAATTCAGTATATATTATTTTTCATACCTTAAGGTTTTTGCAGCTCTTCATAAGATATTTGACGTCATAAATGGCTGGGAAGAAAAGATTTAAGATCTGAAAGAACTCATGTTCCTCTTCTGGCAACCGGGAATCTGTGAGCAGCTTCACCAGGTAACCAAAGTCATACCCACTAGTGAGAACAGGAAATGCATAACATTTAGAACCCAGTAGATGTGCCATATTTTCTGGAATACAAGTTATTTTTTGAAATGTGCCGTGAATTATATTCCAAAGGAACCGTCAAACACTGTTTTTGGCCAAAATACTTTGAAAGGCTGAAATCACTGAACATATAATGATTGATGTGTTTTGACAGCCGTCTTGCATGCACGAAATTGACACAGACGCAAAGCTACATCAGGTAAACATGTTAGCGTTGTGAACACCTGTGGCTAAAAATTATGCAATGATGCCAAGATTATATAACAAAAATAAATAAATAAATAAACAAACTTCAACCAAAATATTGAGGTAGCTAGCTGCCAAAGAGCATTATTTTTAACATTTTATCATCTCTAAAAAAGTCCAACCTCCAGTTTCACAGACCAGGCTTAAGCTAGTCCCAGACTAAATTGCATGTATGAGCTGTCTCAGATGAAAATATCTTGCTCTGACATATCTTAAAACATGTCAGTGTCATTGTTCTGTGTTAAGATGCACACCTATAATACTTTCGCATAAGGCATTGTTGAAAAAGTTGCTTAAATATCTTAATTTAACTAATGCCTAGTCCTGGCTTAAGCCAACCCCCGTTTGTGAAACCGGGCCCAGGGGGCTCATGCATCAATGCTGCGCACGCCAGATTTCACGCTCACGTTTTGATTTACTAACAATGAAATTAACGTGAGAATGTGCGTTGGTCCACATCACGTCTGGCGTACGTCTATTTCTTGTGCGTGACTCCTAGAGTCAAATGTTTTAAATTGCACACTACAAAGTATCACACACAAAACATTGCTATTAATTTAGAATTGGTAAAATGGGTTAATTGACAATATTTTTATACCAATTATGTGACTTAGAACATATAAAAAGCATTTGCAAATGTATATAACCCTCTATGGCAATGGCAGTGAGTGTGTTTACATGGACCCTCTTAATGAGATTGTTATGAGATCTTGGCGGTACTGCGATTAAACTTTACCTCATGTAAACGCAATAATTTGATTATAATAATTCAATTGTGCTCATAATTGCAGCAAGCATAATCGTATTAACATAGGAGGCCTACGCTGGTTTTAATCGAAATATTCAGACATGTAAACACCTTAAATGAAATACTGCCACTCTGACCAGTCTAACTACCGTTTAAAGCTATTAAAATAGTTTCGTTTTGTGTGTAAGGGCAAAATGATTATTTTTCATTTCGTTTTTCTTTCAAGTCAATTTAGAAGAACATTTGGAACATTTTTGTTTGTTAAATAACCTGTACGTTTTTGTTTTTTTAAAAATAAAGACCAAGCAACCAGCGGCAGAAAGTGAGCTGATGCTTTTTCAAATCATCAAGACTTGCCTAAAATAAAATCAATGTAGCCTACATACTAAATTAATTCATGCATATAAAAATGTTTTAACATTAAACCTCACTATAATAAAAGTGCGCTATCATATTCACATTCGTTCGGAGACTGGCAGCTCGCTCCAAGAACGCATTCATGGTGAGTTTCTGTCTCCCACAGACATGGATACTACTCCAGACAGTAAAGTTTCGCCCACAATTGAGGAAACTCTCTCCTCAAAGGGTGTTAATTCAGCACCCCCTGTCCCCCTGTCTGTTCGATCCACACTTTGACGGTGTGATTTTTGGTTTTGCCGAAGAGGAGTCATTACCATATTTTGGAGGCTGGGAGGGGTTTAGCGCTCGTGCATGTGCTTCACGTTTTTTTTCATGTTAATTCGGATGTACAAAGAGAATATGCGTGGGATTCCACGTATGCAGTATGTTTCATTCATCTGAATTTTTTTGCGCGTACGCACATTTACAGCTTTGTCCGTACGCAATGTTTTAGTATTAATTCTACGCAAGTCTTTGTACATGAGGCCCCTGGACTTTATTTTAAACTTTAACAAACGTGTAAAATTTTCGTCACATGTTTGCAAGACTTTTACGTTTTGACTGTTTGCATGATAAATTTCTAATAAAATTTCGCACTAATAGGCATCTTAAAATGTACTTAAGAAAACATTAAAATCTTTAGAATTTTTACATTTTAAGATAAAAAGACATTATAGCCCAGTTTCACAGAAAGGGTTTAGCCTAAGACAGGATTAAGCCATAGTTTAATTAGGACATTTAAGTCATTTTTATAAACGTACCTTAAAAAAAAAAAAAACATTACTTGTGTAAATCTTAAGGCTAAACAAAGGCATATATTTTAAGATTAGCCAGTGCAAGTTTTGTTCAGTTAAAATGGTTTAGACTTGCAGTCAAGTCTAGGACTAGGCTTAAGACTGTGAAACCAGAGGTATATCATAATATCTTAATCTTTTAGTAACAAAGAGAAAGATTTTTAATAAGAAATACCCTTGGGAGATATTGTCAGGAGACATGGTGTTAGCTTTCACTGTTATGCTGATGATACTCAGCTCTATATTTCTTCTCAGCCAGATGACACATGCCAAATTGAGAAACGGGAATGCATAGCTGATACAAAAAAAATTGGACACCATGTAACTTCTTACTGTTAAATTCTGACAAAACAGGGGTGTTTAATTAACGCACTTAAAAAACCCATATTTAATAATCTTGAACACTGGCTAACACTTAAGGCTATACTATTGTAATGCTTTATTGGGTGGTTGTTCTGCACGCTTGATAAATAGACTACAACTGGTTAAAAATGCAGGAGCTAGAGTCCTTACTAGAACCAGGAAGTATGAGCATATTAGCCCGGTTCTGTCAACACTGCACTGGCTCCCTATCAAACATCGTATAGATTTCAAAATCTATATGTTAAATTACAGGAACACTCTGTCAGTTTAAATCTAGATTAAAGACACATCTCTTTACTCTGGATTACACATAAAACACTGATACACGTTTATTAATCAAATCTGTTGCTAGGCTGCATTAATTAGATCAGCCGGAACCCCGGGAACACTCCCCTTAACAAAAGATGTAATCGTTAAATCGTAAAAAAAAAAAAAAAAAAAAAAAAAAATGGCATCTACGCTTATAGTCTATTTCTCTCTTATTCTGTTCCTCATATCCATATCAGATAGTGTATGAGCACAAAGAGATGATCTTCATCGAAGATCAGACCACCTAGATGAGCCCTGTGGACAAGACCACCATAATCAAATGCACACAAACACTATGTCCTTTACACAAGCTGACATGTGCTTAATATTGAACTGAAAATTGGGTGCTGGGCATCCGGCCAGAGGAGAACTGGCCCCAACTAAGCCCGGTTCTCCCAAGGTTTTTTTTCTTCTCTTCTCACGGATGGGGTTTTGAAAAATGAATGCACTAAGCCCAAAAGTAGCTAAATGTAACAGAACTTGTGAATTAAAAGTAATTGTAATTATGAACTGCACCCAAATAAATCTGCACCAGCAATGACTCATATAACAAAACATTTTGAAAAATAAGATGTGCTATTTGTTACCTGTGAAACGAAAGCCACTTGACATTTTCACAAAGCACAAGGCCTGATGTCATGAGGAGCTCTGCGAAGTAGAGTGTGTCAATGCCCTCCTCCTCGTGCTTTTTGAACTGTAGCCCAGAGTTCTGAAGGAGATCTATGGAGTCCTGCGAGTACATGTCCTCTCTGCAATACACAAGGCCAAATGACACTCACCATCACTACTTGTACCATTAATGGCTACATCTAAAAGTACTAGCATGAGCAAAAGATAATTTTGTAACACCTACGTCAGATTGAATTTGAAGTTAAACTGCCACGTTGTGGTTCCAGGCGGGTAGTCTCCATCTTCATTCATAAACGTCAAGCCAAGCTGGATGATTTTTAAAAGATCCACATTGCACCTCAGGAGCTGGTACTGATAATCAACAGTACTACGGAACTCTCCAATGGGACGAACCACTACACCGGGAAACTCAGTGTCCTGACGCAGAGAAAAAAAAAGTATAAAATCAACAGACTGTCCAAAGCACAAACAATGCTAATATTTTTGTTAAATAATCTATAAGTGACTTGTGATTTCTCAAACAAAACAATATACATATATATAAAAATTTAAATATACAGTAAAAGCAGTAATAAAAGAATTGTAATTTATTCCTGTAAAGGCAAACATTTTCAGCTGCTATTACTTCACTCACATGATCCTTTAGAAACATCCATGCTAATATGGATTAAGTTTAAAAAAGAACATTTTTGAAAGATCACGTGACACTGAAGTCTGCAGTAATGGCTGCTGAAAACATCAAGAATAAATTACATTTTAAATATACTAAAAACAGATAAGACTTTATTTAAATATTTCACATTACTCTTTTCACTGTATTTTTGATCAAATAAATGCAGCCTTGACAGGCATACTACTATTAAAAAAAAAAAAAAAACCACCTTTATAATTATCATTTGACCAGCAGTGTAGATGTACTATTTTTTTTAATGGTGATTAAAATGAACATCAACACAGGTGCACACACCATGGCAATGTAGTTGTAACTCTGAATGATCTGTCGTATCTTCCTCATCTCCTCCTCCACATTGCTGGCCCAGACCTCACAGATAATCTGACTGGTATCTGCAAGTGCGGCTGGCATGATGATGATGAAGGCTGAGGAACTGACCAAGTAACCCAGCGATTCTGAAGCTCTCACAGGCAAAATAAACTCTGTGGAGAAGTGTACTTAGATTACTGAGGTTTAAAAACACCACGGCTTTCATTTAAGCCTTGTAGGCATAGACATATTAAAAGGACACACATTTTGGCGAATATTAATAACATAGACTATGCTCGCAAACTATTAACAGGGACAGGGTTTTTATTTTACTGTCAAAGCGGAAATACGACAAAACCATGAGAATATTAATTAAATGCTGCTGAATATTAATTTTATACCAACAAACACAACGCTTCAAAACTATCATTAGCTTAGATTTGAGTTTTTAAAAACGTTTACTCCAAATGCAACCCTCATAGCCGTGGAAATTGTAAAATGTTGTTTATATATACGTTAAACGTTAATCGTTCATGAATATTAACCAACTTAAATGGAATATTCACAACTCTTAAGAATTAACTACCTAATTATCTCCCAATGAATTCCCAATTAACTCATTTGACTAAACATCGTAACTGCTCAAATACGAAGTCGGCCATGTAATATAGAACTCAATTAACCATCATTTTGTTGGATGAGGATATTAGCTTAAAACGTTAGCATGTTTATTTGCTGTCTCCAAACACATTAATAGACAACATTTGTATTACAGCCAGAGTACGAAACGATACTACACAGGTATCAAAACGCAACTTATAAAAATGACTAGTTACCTTGCAGGAGTACAGTCGTTATGCGTGGATGCAAAGCCGCTGAGCAGCTGGACAGCTAGCAGCAACTCTAAACACACAGCGTGCTACTTCCGGTCTGCGGGATTGTGGGAAAACACCCGCCAAAACTAAAGCCTTTCATTCATTGGCAGAGCAGATAGATAGATAGATAGATAGGATAAAGTTTAGTTCAAAATTGATCTAGGTCAACTTCACTGTAATAGGCATTGTCATAAGTTAAACAAACTTTATATATAGGCCATTTGTAAGATATTTTTCTATCATAAATGAAATGATTTACTAAAAATGCCACATATTTTGCCTTGGATTCAAATTTTTGTACAGGTAAATCAGGAAATTAGGAATGTGACAGTACACATACAAACACACACAAAACATTATACAGATTAGAAGAAAGGATTTTTTTATATATTTGTTGTGAAACTACAAAACATACTATTGTGCTGGTGATATATTTACAATTCTGGTTGACAGTACAGTGTCGATGATAAAATTCACAGCTTTCAGAAGTCTCACAAGAAAAAGAAAGACAGCACACCCAAAATCACAAAAGTGCAATAAATACAAGCTGTACTTCTCAAACCATCTCTGTGATCAGATCAGGTTATTTTTCCATCATTAATACAAGATTAAAAAAAAAAAAAAAAAAAAATTAGATGCACTGGAGTTTTCTAAATGAAAGTCCTACTGTGAACAATAAACAAATGAATCATTCATGACTACCAGCATCAGATACTGACAGCATTTTTTTTTCTTGTGATTATTTTGAGCAAGTATTACATGATTTATGCATGACTGGACCAAGCGTCCAAATAAAAAATTTAAAAAGCCAAATATTACGTCCTTATGAACCTCAGAATTGATAGTCGAAGAGCACCTAATAAATCAAGACAACTCTCTCCGACGCATACTGTGAACGGTAGATACTGTACTATCGGTGAAAGGCATCGTCTATTGTTCGAGTACTCTCAGAATGAGATAAACTGTAGTGTTTCCAGGTAAACAGTACAAATTTAAAGGGGACCTATTGTTTATCTTACATTCAAATAACTGTAAATTGGTAAAAACTGTAAATCTAAAAAGTTCTGGTAAAAATAATAGTAAAAAAGTACCTTAATTAAAATCGCCAATGTAAGAATAACGTGCAGCTAAACTGGGATGTGCTCTATGTTTGGCAGTGTACTGTCTTAACCGGGTCTAATCTGCAGGAATAATACATTAAAGATGAGAAATGAGTGTCAAAGAAATGTTTGTACTCTCATAAACTAAGTTAAACAACAGAGTACAATGGCTTTAAAGTGAAAGCTATTTGATGCTTCTAGTTGAATTAGATATTTGGCTAAAAGCTTTGGGACAGCATTTCGGTTGGGTCTTAGATCATGTCGTTTATAAAATGCGGCGCCATAAAAATAAGTGTGCAATCTCCATACCCTAAACCAATTTTGGGCAAAATCACAATGGAGGAGAAATTAGGGTTTCATAACAAGAGTGCTAGTATTTCACTGCCTGTACGCCACTAGGTGGAGCAAGAGACTAGGCCATATGCATATGTGCATTGCAGATGAAGTAGGACTTCTGGACCAGCCGTACCAAGCTTTACACTAGTTTCAAACATTGTGGTGTCATTTTGGAGCATATCATCGCCTACATTTTTATGAGAGTAGAAATATTACTTCTAAATTTCCTATGGCATATTAGTTGATCTGAGGTTGAACCAAGGACAGTACATTCAATATTTCCTTGAGGGGAAAAAAAACATACTGAAGCACAGGAGGATCTCAATGAGAACATAAGTGTACATGGGAAGACATACCAGCAGGGGAACTGAGTGAATGCAAAACAAAGACTACACCTTGACCTAACAAGGTGCAGATCAACCAGAGTTTTCATGTAACGTTTAAACGTGAGCAAAATTCCTTAAATTGGGCAGGTAATACCATCCATAACTGGTTAAATTATGCCGACATTATGTACAATGTAAATCCGTATCAAATATAGGGGGCTTTTTTTAAAGTGCTACATTCAGACTAACATATTGGCCTGTGATGCAAAGCTATTGTTTAAAAGGGGTTTCAATGACATGGTAGTAATATTCCTAGTCAAGATACTTACAATTGGATTTAACTGAACATTTTGTATGTAGATGAAGAGATTAGTGAAAATCAATATTAGATTAGAATATAGGGAGCGCTCATTTACATAATGCAAACTACCAGTGACTCCCTCCGTACGAGTATTTTCCAAATGTTACACAAACAGATCTCTGCAGTGGCGTGCGATAGATTATTAAGTGTTTACAGGGAGAGCTTGGAATTATAAACTGCGTGCCTTCACAGCTTTCAGTGCCTTAGATGTGTTGACGTTTTATATATTTTACTGTTCCAAATTTCAACAGTGTTCTTCTTAAATGGTTCAATCTTACAAAAACTATCCAGGTCATATTTTTTCTCCAAATTCAAAAGACAAACACTTCGAAGTTAAAAAAAAGTTCAACCCTTTTAATGGCCATTATGGATTTTGGATCTTGATTTGATTGGATTATTTTCAGATAGTAGTCTACTGAAAGGCATTTTCTCGTTATTTTGTAAAACAAAGAACAAATTTGCTATACTTTACGGTAGTACTTCATTTTACATCATAAAAAATAGTAACGAGAGAGAAAAAAATATTCTCATTACAATAATGCATTTTTCCTTATTATTAGAATAATAAGAATTTAGACAAAATGTGCTTGATTTTCATTAAAATCTTACACAAATTCATTGTATTGATGTCATGCAAATCTTATGCAAAATATAATTTTCTATTTTCTTCTGTTTAGGGAGTGAAATATGATACGATTTTTTGAGACTCAACACACCAAGACTCTTCTAGTACTGGTAGGTAGCAACTAAAACAAGCTTTAAGATACTGGCTTTGATGCGAATGAAGTGATGCTACAGTTTGTGTTTGGTAGCTTATTAGTGACGTACAAAGCCAAATTTGTAGTCTAGTCTAGGGGAGTTTTTAGAATAGAAGAGATCCAAACCAGTAGAAATGAAACACTATTAGAACATGCCACTGTAGGAACTAGAATGGAAAGTTAATATAACCTAAAAAGACGCTTAGTTTTCCAAAGATGCAACAAGAGCTAGTAAACGGGATAGTACGAGTTTAGCGTTCACAATGTGCTTTTTTGCTTAATTCTCTATGTTGTATGATGCCTTTTATCTATTAAAGTGCATGAACTATCTGATATTCTACCTGAGAGTTTGTGGAACTAAGTGCAGTTTCTACATCATTTCACGAACATTTGCACTAACGTGTCTTGTTTGCATGTGCAATCAACAAAACAAACATGGAGAACTGTTAGCAATCAATTTAGTCTACTAACCGGTCTAATCAACTCATGCTTTAGATTCATGCTTGCTAACATCTGTAACCATTTAAACATTTGCAAAAAACAAAAAAACAACAACTGTTGAACATAAATGTGGACAGATGTGCTTGTTTTAGAGGGACGTGACTGGAATAGCAGGATTTATGCCCATTCATTTTGTCCTGAACCCTTGTGCTATGAACAGAAGTAGTACCCTAAGTATCTGTATTCACATCCTCAAGAGTTACAGTAAGCAGTTCTGCCTAATTAGCAGAGCAGCATGTTTCACACTCGTTTCAAAGACAAACTGGTGTTTTTGAATGACCAGTAAAATACCTAGTACAGATATGAACATACTCTTATTAGTAACAGAACATGGTGAAATTAAAAAATAAATCTATCTAAAAAAACCAAAACAAAAAACACGGATCTATACAATTTCAGTTTTGAGAGTTAAAACCCAGTGTTTCAAAATGCCATTTTCCTGCCCAACATACATTTTCCTGTCACACCATTCTTCATAATACCGCCAGATGTCAGTTTTGTCTCCATGGAAACAGCATTTAAGATAGATATCTTCTACACGTCGTCGGCTGGTAGGTCAGGAATGTTTATCTTTGCCCTGGTGAAGAAGGCCATCTTCTCTCTATGAGAGATTACAGCAGACAATAAGTACAGCTTGAAACTGAAAGATGAAACACAATGGAAAGGTTATTACTTAATATTGCCTCTGCTCCAAACAGTAATGAGCTGCCTACCCAAGAACAATTTTAAAGATGCACTCCAGATATAATGGGCTCCAGTTACTTTGTAGCAGTGCAAAGCTTGTTATTTTGTTTTATACAGCAAACCATATTGTATACTATATATATATATATTATTTTAATGTATAATCATATTTACAAATACACTCATTTGTAGCGGTTTCACTGTTTACTGTGTTTTGTTTTCCTTCCGGTTATTTCCCTATAGCAACTGTCTCAAGTCACATTCACAGAAAACATTTGCATTGGAAAATAAGCCAAAGTCATAGACTGGGAAGTCTTTGGTTGCTTAATTGAAAATACAACAAATCTAATTTTTGCATATCCATTCATAAAAAAAGCATGGATTCACTACAGGAGGCCTTTATTTGTCCCCCCCAATCACATGCCATCATTTTATTACATATGCGCATACTTTATTTCACATCTTCCAAACTGCAAACAGCAAAAACCTGCTTAGTCTGATGAAAAAGCTTGGAGGGGTCTGGATTTGTCTGAAAGAACTAAGTCATATACACTAGGAAGCTAGGATGCTTCGAAGGTAAGTAAAAAAACAGCCTCATTTTAATTTTTGGGTGAACTAAATATTGTTTAGGATCAGTTCAAAAACAGTGGTTTGAATGGGTAGCAACAGATGCCTACCGAAAGGACTGGACCCCAGGAACCTCCTTGAGGCTCTGTCCACGAATCTTGTGCACATCCTTGGCTGCCGCTCGCATCATCTTTTCTACCCTCTTCTCCTGTAGCTGCTCTTCTTGGGTCTAAAGGGAGAGTGGCAACACAAAATCAGAAGCTGGAATGATGTTTAAGAGGGCCTGATAACAGGCCATTTGTGGATTTGTTAGTTCTGGAAATCTAGTGGGACTCACCTGTCTCTCAGTATGTTTGAGCAGCAGACGAAAGCGCTCGTCCTCCTGCACCCATGTTGGAAGGACGTGCTGGCCTTGTTGCCGGGCGCTCTCTAACTGCTCCTTTAGCTCCCGCAGCACACGCAGTTCCTCATTCAGACGGCTGTGCCGTGTGCGAGTGACCTGCAAGTCCAGCTCCAGATCCAGAGAGGTACGCAGGAGCCCATCCAGACCTTTACCCTGCATCTGTGGCTGTGTGGGGGAGGAGACTTGATCAATGATTCTTTTGGGTCATGTTTATGTCTTGTGTCATTTTTTGCATTGTATTGTACATGGGGAGTGATGAAAAACTTTCTGTTCATTTCCAGGTTAGATTGGATTCTGAAAGGGGACATTCCCAGAGAATTAATTACTATGGTATTTTTTTATTGCCACATGTAAATGAAAAGTATTCATCATGTGAAAAATCAATGTTGAAAACGAATCTAAAACTGTTTGGCATAGCCATTTGGTTAACAACATTTGCCTTTACCTTCACAGACTGGGACTTTTTAAATAACTTAGGAGACTTTAAAGCCTGTACTGTAAATGATTGAAGCTCTCTATAAAGTCTTCATTAAGCAAATCAATGCAAACTTTCAACATCTTAGTGTCTTTAATAGACTCAAAGTAATGT
Organism: Enteromius unitaeniatus; assembly: GCA_032359435.1. Classification (NCBI taxonomy): domain Eukaryota; kingdom Metazoa; phylum Chordata; class Actinopteri; order Cypriniformes; family Cyprinidae; genus Enteromius; species Enteromius unitaeniatus. The sequence goes on from JAUMHI010000067.1 coordinate 8,191,503, forward strand.
GTCTCCTAAGGCACAGTGAGAGCAAACCTGACCTTTCTAGACTATTTAAGGACCTGTAAAGGTGCTCAGCAAACCAATTTCCTCACTCTGAGACTTCATTAACACTGGCCTCATGTCAGTACAGAAAAGTAGGTATTAAATATTAAACTTCTGCTAAAAAGCTTCAACTCCCCTTTCTAAGGAAAACATTTGGCATTAGGGTTAGTGAAATGCATTCAGTTCAGTGGATTCCTGAGTGGGATTTCATTCTAACCCTGACTTGGAGTTGATATTTACTACACAATTTTTAAGCATCAAACTGAATGTAAAGCATTTTCTTTTTAACTATTAAAGGACTAAGAGGTCTATCAGACACCAAACTGAACAAAGTTTACATTTGCATGCCAATTCTTGCCAAATTTTAAACAGTAGAATTTGTTTCCCAAATGAGCAAATGCCAGTGTCAATATTTTTATGTTACCTTCTTCATGCGAACACTGCGTCTCTCTGAGGCATTCCGGACGAAAGGAGATTTCTTAGACAAAGTGGAGCTGTCACTGTCGCTGCGGTTGATCTGGTGACGTCATGATTATTAGTATTTTAAAAAAATAATACAAAAATTATACCACTATAAGTATGTGCATATATTTGTGTGTGTCTGTGTATATGTGTTCTTACCCTGCAGATGTACTGGCTCTGAGGTCCAGGGGAAAATGTTTTGGACCGGATGATAGTGTTTCCTCGCATAAAAGGGTTTTGTTGATGGACATCATGTCGCCGCTCTTTGGGCCGAACAACCGAAGCAGAATGCGGGAGACCGTCCACACTTGTCTGTTTATTCACCTAACCAGGCAAAGAGAGGATGTCAACAAGTTTTATTAAAAAGGTATGAAAAAGGCGATGAAAAAGTTCTATGTAAATTAATCATCAATGTCACCTTTTCCGTTATGACTGCTTTTAGTCCAGGTTTGAAACCTGCCTCTTCCTCCTGTTCCCACTGGCAGTCATCAGGGTAGAACTCTTCATCCTCGTCGCCGTCACTGCCTTCTTCATCCACAAACACGTCACCATCCAAAGCCTCTGTGGGGCTATTACATCACACATACCATTTGACACAGTTATTATGGCTCAAAATTGTACATTTTTACCATGCATGTTTTTTTTAATGTTTTGTTTTATTCCGTTTAAGCATCACATAAAATAGTTTATCCATATAGTTAAGGTTAAGACCAAATTCCTATCGAAGATTAAGTTTGCTTTATCCAAGTAATTACAGACATTTCTCTTTTAATTAATTTAGTTTTCACTTTAAAAAATACTTTTAGGGGGCAAGGAAAACTGTAGCAATGTGTAAGCACTGCTTCCAAACTAAAGCTGAACAGTTGTACAAATTGAATCCACACTGAAAATTATGGCAAAACTCTAAATTGCATATATCCCTATAAAAATGACTGCATAAATATTTTTTTTTTTAAATAAATAGAGTAAAACATTTAAATGAACACTTTTTTTAAAATAGCACTAATAATGTAGAGAAATAAATTAATATATATTTTTGTTTTAATTTATTTAGACAATCAGTACTGAATGTCACAATGCTCCAAAATAACCCGAAAGTTATAGCTGGTTGAGTCAAACCGTAATGTTCCTAAAAGAGCAACACGTTTACTTATCTATTTAGCAACTTTTAAGAAGCAAGTGTGAGTAAGGGTGGTATTGCTCTTGAAAAATGCAGCTGTGCCACATTCCTGTTTTTGTTTTTAAGTTCTATGACAGGTGGTTGTGGTTGAATCATCGTCTGAAACAATCAGGTCTTATAGTGTAGTTTGGGTTATAACCATGAGACTGCCCTACAGCCAATCAACATGCAGCATGGTGAGCTAATTTACAGAGAAGCAACCACAAAGAGTTAAAAAAATGGCATGAGACAAGAATGTTGCTCAGTATTGCTCTTGCACTGCACTTGGATTAGATGTTCATCCTGTTTACGTTACTAATGTAATTTTGGCAGAACAGATCAAACATCAGGAAAAGTGAGTCATGGTTTGCCATCATGCTGTGATGAATTCCCACGAGACAGCAGAAAGGAGGTCATTCAATAGCAAAAAGGGGATTGGAAAAGAAAGAGACTGAATATGAGATCCAAAGAGCTTGTTAATTGTTTGAATGGATGATGGGTGGGATATGGGATGAGATATGAAACCCAGAGTTGCACTGGCATACTGTTAAGCTGACAGCTATGCTAAACAGGATTAAAGCCTATTATACAAGTTGTGGCAGGTAACATACCAGTCCTCCAGAGGAGCGTTCTCCAGGCATCCAACAGTGCCCTCTGAGGCGCTGGGATCCTACAAATAAAGGAATAGATGAAGATTATATATTTAAAACAAAACAGAACATAAAATACTAGATGATTATTAAATTTACCAGAAATTTACTAGACCTTTTTAATATAATTATTCTTTTGGAAAAACTGCATCTGATAAACGATTCGTAAATGAGGCACTTTTAGGGTACTTTAATAGGGTACAAATCATATCAGAGTTAGAATTATATATATTTTATTTGAAATATATTTAAGAATATATTATTATAGTGAATTTGGTCAGTCCCAACTCCGAGATCTTGACCGTATTCACTGCATCCTACAATTAAAAACAAACAAAATATTAATTTTGACAAAGTAACACGCAAACCTAAAAAGCCTCAGGCCTTAATTTGTAAAAACGCAAATACATTTTACCATCTTAACAGAATAGGGTGTTTGTAAACAGTTGATAAAAAGCAAACAACTAATTCTATGTAATTTCATTATCAACAGTATTAGAGACCAGAAAGGACCATTTTGGCAAGAAAGAATCAATTTCTTCATCTGAATGATGAAAGAAACAAATATAAAATGAATGAAGGCTCCTTGTTCCTCAATAAGCTTAGCAGATTGGCAAGACAGATTCCAAGAAATATCAGAAAGGCATTTGATGAGGTGAAATGAGTTCAGGATTGTGCGTGTCTGTACATTTCTATGACATATGAAGACACTTGATACTATACAATTTGTATAATGACACGAGTATCAAAAGGAGACGATGACTTATGAGGACACTACCCCATGTCTGTAATTTTTCAAAATGCTTTTAAATAATACAGAGTAAAAAACATTTTTTGAGAAATTAAAAAAAGGGGTAGGGTTATGTGTAGGGTTGGTGTACGGCAATAGCACAATCAGTTTGTAAAGTATAAAAACCCATTTCAATTATGGAATATCTCTACAATTAAAAAAAATATATGTATGTGTGTGTGTTCGTGTGTGCATGTGTTTGTTTTATTAAACAGAGACCTCTCTTTCCTTGTGCTTTCCATCCATTTCTGGCATGTATGTGCAATTGAGAAGGTTGTACCACTTGGTGCACCACTCCTCTGAATACTCATCATCAGCCAAACTGATCTGAGCACCAGCCTTTCAAGAGAAAAAAGACAAGAACTGAATAACCCAGGCCTATATTCACATACCATATGACTGTATATAGCCATCATCAATCTGTTTATTTTCTCAAATCGGGCACTCACTAGACAGTCCTCTCGACCAGCCTTGCTGGTGCTACAGACATCAATGCGTAGAGTCTTCTGTCTGAGAGCAGCGGAGGACATCTGCAGGCTAAACGCTTCCTTAAACTCTAAGGGTTCCTGCGGAAGAGCCCCGTGGGTGCGGAACAGGCAGCGAACAGGCTCTGAGCACGGCAGTACCACCACACGGATATATCTGCAGTAGATCAAATTCAACAGAAAATCCAATCAGTATTGGCTTTTGTATGAGGGACTGACACAGGACATGTCTTAGATCAGGGTTTGGAATGCCATGAGGGGGGAGTAATTAATTACATCATTTTCATTTTTGGGTAAACTTTCCCTTTAAAGGGTTAAAAAACTGAAAGATTGAAGACATTTTGGATGAAAACCAGGAGGCTGTTAATTGTCCCAAGTTGACTGCCAAGTAAAGGCCCTGATATACTTCAAACGAAGTTCGTTTTTTCGTTTAAGGGGAAAAAGACGTTTGAAGCGGCTTAGTGACGTTATATGGTTTCTGAACCAGCCGAAAGATTAATGTGAACATGACGCGAGGTAGCCTATACATTTGATTAAAACCAAAGTTTATTTATTGTATAATTTTTAATTCGCATTAAAAGAATAACAACGAAAACAGTAGCAGTATGTATAATATTTATTTGCTTGCTACCTTTCCTTTCACTCTTTTCATGGCTTTGGAAAACTTGCATATGATAATTCTCTATGTCACTTTTAACTCTGGGTCGTTCACACAAGCTTAGTTGTAACAGCTTTGTAGAAATTAATTGCTTTTGCTGAGTGAGCAATCGTCCAGGTGCAGATATGTGGCAGCTCAGCTATATATATATATATATATATACAGTGGGAGTCACTAGCTTCCTGGTTTTTATCCAAAATATCTTAATTGTGTTCTGAAGACAAATACAATTTTTATGGGTTTGAAACAACACGGGGGTATAAGTGATTAATGCCAAAGTTTTAATTTTAGGGTGGAGCAACCCTTTATCTCTCAGTCACATTTAACAATTTTCATGGACTGGTCCAGAATAATTTGAGAAAGAATTGCAAAGCATCAGTGAATCGATTCCTCCATTTTATATTACCATTCGGCAACTATTGAATGGGTTAATTCCATTTGTAAAACCCAGTCCATTTCCCTAGCAGAAATCCTTCATCAAAATTACATCCTGCTGATTAAAATTAATGTCTCCATCAACTTTAAAATGAAGCTGGGTGAGAGAGTGCAATCCTCACATGTTCTGGTTGGCTGGCAGGGAGAGTGCACTATAGTTGGAGAGCTGCATTACGAACACTGTGAACCTCTTGTCTTTCGCTTCATACTTCAGACCGAGTTTGATCTGAGCACTGCTTGCTGAGCTCCCATCATCATAACCCAGTTGTTGCTCAACAGGAAGCCCCGACCTGTGAGAACAGAACCATTTTACTATTCGAATCAGGGTCTGTGATAAAACGTACCTGATAAGAAAACACAAGAGGCCTACCTTTTCTCTGAGGGCTCGTATACCCCGCTATCGCCTGCTACCGATTCGTCAGACACTGCTGATGTTACTCCTGCTTTCTTCGATCCCGGCCCAGACATCCTTGTTTGCGTAACAGCATCTGCAGGCACAGAAAAGGGGTGAGTAGAAATGTGACACCACATCACTCTGGATGGGTGTTAGGTTCCTAATCTCGAGTGAGTTCACCTGTTGGGCTAGTTGGACAGGAGTTGTAAATGTACCCTATCGTACTAGACATTCAGAGAAATTAAAAACATACTCTTTTTATTCATGGTGTTTTTTTTTTTCAAATAAATACCATTTTCAAATAAGTAACACATTTTTGTTAACATGAATTTTTACAATGAATATACTTTTCTCAGTCAAAGAATCCTCTCGTTAAATAACAGCAGTAATTTCTGCTTTTAATCTTTTATTGCTTCAATCAAAAACATAATTTAATAATCATGTTAATCTATTGTTTTATCGATTTATCTGTAGATTATTTTCTAATCAGTCGAGTGATCCTTTAGTAAACTTAAGTGCTGTCAAACGATTAAATCGCATCCAAAATAAACCTTTTGTGTGTGTATTGTGTATGTTTATTATGTATATACAAATACAAGCACAAGCATGTATATAGCATGTATATATTTAAGAAAAATATCTAATGTTTAGATAGTAAAGATATTAATATTAGTGCTGTCAAACAATTACTTGCATCCAAAATAAAAAAGATTACATAATATATGTATCCGTGCTGAGTTTATTTATTATGTATATATGAACACACACATTCAGTATATATTTTGAAAGTACACTCAACAAAAATATAAACGCAATACCTTTGTTTCTGCTCCGATTTTTCATGAGATGGACTTAAAGATCTAAAATTCATTCCAGATACACAATATTACCAT
>JAUMHI010000067.1:8201417-8225334 GCA_032359435.1 Enteromius unitaeniatus
CAGGAATAAATTACATTTTAAAATATATTCACACAGAAAACAGTTATTTTAAATTTAAATAATATTTCACAATATTACATTCTTTTCTGGATTTTTAATCTAATAAATGCAGCCTTGATGAGCAGAAGAAACATTTAAAAACCATTAAATATCATACTGACCCCAAATTTTTGAACGATAGTGTATATTCTTTTTTTGGTTCTGTTTTGCTTCTTTTTTTGATAAATGAGAATATTACAAATATCTAGTATAATATATACTGCTGTTCCAAACAACAATTACAACAATTTTATGGATTTAAGAGTGACATGAAAACGAGTAAATTAAATTATTATAAACAAATATATAAATATGTATACACACACATTTTGTAATATTATAGAATAATTTAATTATAGTGAATAAATTATATATTATAAAATTATAGAATATATATTTATAAAATTATAGAATAATTAAATGTACTTACTATAATGTCCAATTGTAGCATTTCAAATTAGTAATTCTTTTCAATGTTACATTTTTATTTAGACAAAACTGTACAGAATTTGAATAATCATTTTAAATAAAATTTTAATAACAGCTTTTTATTGACAATAATGACATTAATATGAATTTATTTCCCAGTTTATTGTATAGAATAACTGACATCGGCACATCCTGATTAGCCAACAGACAGTGTAATAAACATGTGGCCAATATTATGAGCATCATTTGTTTTGTCTATTTTTTTAAATGTCAAGGTTGAAAACTACCTTTTCAGCTGGGTGTGCAGGGAAGATGCCAACCTCACCGTCTCTTCCAGCTCCTTCACTAGTTTGTTTCTTCTATAGTGCAGCTTTAACCTAAACAAAGCAACAGATAGAAAATTGCTTGTTTTTAACAAGAGAAGTGGGCACTTACTTTTCAAGCAGTTAACAGATTCATATGGACAATGATTAAAAACTATGATTAGAGAGAATATGCGATGGGCTCTTTTGACCATCAACATGCTTTTAATTATACATCATATGTATTAATTGACTGAATATTATTATAAAAATAATATAATATAAATAATATAAAAGTCTCCCTGTGGGTCTAATAAAATGATGTTGGTTTGTTATTAAATGGCAGTGCTAAAGAAGGCACCCATTGTGTTCAACCTAGATCCAGCGTTTGTGCCACTCAGGTTACAGGAAGAGCGCTGAACACCAAGCTAAACGAGGATACAGTATCTAGAGTAGAGAACAAGGGCCCTGTTCAAATAACTAAGAGAGAACGAGTGAGAAAAAGACCAACAGAAAGAGAGGGAATGAAAGATAGTGAGTCAGGCAAAAAAAAAAAGCCTAATTTGTTCTCTCACCTAGGCAACCTGATCTCAAAACACAGGTACCTCTTGTAAGAGTGTGAGACTCACTACAAACCACAGACATTAAACCAGTAGATGATTGTGAATCGTTTGCATACATGACGTTCAACTTCTGCCATTTTAGCAGTAGATTTAAAAAAAAAACTAATTGTGCAGTTATAATGGATGGGGCCTTCATAAAATATATGAGGTACAAAGTGACTGCTGTGGTACTCATTTTGCATAATGCAAAATATCTTTGCGAATGTGGTCTCTGCACACCAAGCTTTTAGTGAACATGTTCTGAAAAAGGCTTTTAAAGTTTGATTAATTATTATTTAGAAGATTTTCCTTGACATCAATGAGCACAGCTGTAGTGCTGCAGATGAGAAGCAAGTTGTATTTTCACAATAATTAGACATTTATTGTGCTCATTGGAATGGATATCTAAGCTTCAAGTAAAATGTTCTAAGCCTAGTGGTTAAAGACCAAAGCATCTAACCCAAAAGTGGTATAATATTCTGTCATGGGAAATCCTCGCTCCCACACTTTGTGGCTAATGAATTTACAAGAATTTCCCATGACTTTTACAATCAATGGGTGGATAAATGATGTGATGCATTTGTTTGTTGTTTATTCAAAGCTAAAGAAATACCTTAAAACGAAGAATAAATGGGCAAAGAAAATCTATTTCTTCGAAGACCTTATAAAGACCTGCAAGAACATCTCATTCTAAATCTATGGTTCCATCACATGATTGAAAAAATATAAATCCTACCAGAACAAAAAACATTAAACTCTGCTGTCTCAGTTTGTCCATCCTACCTTTCGGTCAGTGCTTTGCTCTGGTTATCCCGCGCAGCTTGCAGGTCCTTCTCGAGTCGCTTCTTTTCAGATTCGATCTTCTCTGCCTCACTGGGTGCACGTTTGCACGGCATTACGTACTGCAGTTCCTTTAGCAACTCCTCCTTTTCGTTGATGAGGATAAGGCGATCTCTCTCCGGGTCCAGAAGGCCTGGCCATGCCTCGCTATCCAGCTTGGCAATCTGGACCTCGATATTTGCAATCCTGATGACAGCACAATGAATAAAGCAATATAAAGAAAGTTAAGCATTAAACTATTGTCATATACAGTGGCCTTCACTACTTACCGTGATAAATCTGAGCAAAGATGACTGTGAAAATAAATTTGCATTGTTTATCCTTTTGATCTTTCATTTAAAAAATTCACAAAATTCTAACCTATCATTGAAGTAAAACAATTGAAAATGGGGAGAAAAACTCCCAATACGTTAGCCACAATTATTGGCACCCAATTATTGCTACGTCCTTTTCCCAAGATAATAGCTCTGAGTTTTGTCATGTAATGCCTGAAGAGTGAAGAAAGAAAAACTGATAAGAGAAAAAAAACACTCCTTCATGCAGAATCACTCCAGATCCTTCAGAATACCAGCTCCATGGTTGTGCTTCTCCTCTTTCGTTCACCTCACTCATTTTCTGCAGCGTTCAGGTCATAGGACTGGGACAGCCATGGCAAAAGCTTAATTTTGAGCGCAGTGACTAATTCTTGTGTTTACTTTGATGTTTGTGTTTGGAATATTGTCCCAGTGGACAAGACCCAACCATGGCCCATTATAAGATTTCTAACAGAGCCGGGTCAGTTTTAGATTTGTTCTCTGTTGATATTTGATAGAATCCATGATGCCATGTGTCTAAACAAGAAAAAATGAAAGCGGTGTAATTCATTGTACACATGGAGTACTTCTTATCCCTGTGTTCACCAAACACATCTTGAGTGTTTGCTGCTAAAAAGCTCATTTTTTAGTTTCATCTGATCATAGAAGCCAGTCCCATTTGTAGTTCCAGTCCTGTATGACAACTGAACAAGCTGGAGATTCTTTTTGATTGAGTGAGGGGAATGTTTCTGACCCTGATACTCAAGTATTTTCTGCAGTTCTCCAGCTGTGGTCCTTGAAGAGTCTTTAGCCACTCAAACGCTACTCCTCGCCGTGTATTAGGAGGATAGACACACACATCCTCCAGGTAGCTTTGTAACATTTTAGGTTGAATGAAAATTCTTAATTATTTCCCTGATGGCAAAAATGGTGATTTTCACTGCTCTAGCTCTTTTCTTAAAGCCACTTCACTAATTGGTGAAGCTCAATTATCTTTTGCTGCACATCATAAATATATTATTTGTTTTTTCTCATTGTGTTGATGATTAAGGAATTTCAGCTTGTTTCCCCTTCTATATATGTTTCTGTGAAACAAGAAAGCATGGCTAGATAATTTCACGTCTATAATTGCACTGGAGTGCTCAAAATTGTGATATGAATGGAGAGATATTTTACTCAAACAATTTTAGGGGTGCCAATAATTGCGGTCAACAAGTCTCTCAAATTTATTTCATCATAAGAATTTCTCCATATTTTCAATTGTTTTACTTCAATGATAGGTTAGAATTGTGTGAATGTTTTGAATGAAAGATCAAAAGGATAAACATTGCCGATTTATTTTCACAGCCACCTTTGCTCAGATTTACCAAGGGTGCCAATATTTGTGGAGGGCACTGTAAAAACATAGCAACTTCAAAATCCTATTCAGCTTTATATGCATTTATGCATGTATGTATGTATGTGTACGTAAACACGTCAAAAGTTTGAAATAATTAAGATTACTCACTGAAGCTGCATTATTTCATTCATACAGTAGAACAGTAGTGTATTAAATATATTTTAAAATGTTCTAAATGCTGCTCAGTTATTGGTTGTCATTATTATCAGTGAGGGAACCAGTTTTTGCTGCTTAGTATTTTTGTGGAAACCATCATGCATTTTTTTTATGAGAAATAGAAAGTTTAAAATAACAGCATGTTTTTAAAAACATTGTAGATATCTATATTGTCACTTTTTCTATCCAGCAATGCCCATGCTAAACAGAAGTACTAATTATTGTTTACTTACAATCATATAAGTTAAAGTTAACAACATTTCTGAAACAAAAATATAAAGCAAAACCTTCAATATCGATAATAAATAGGAATGTTTCTTGACCACCAAATCATCATATTAGAATCATTTATGAAGGATCACGTAGCACTGAAGGCTTAAGTAATAGCTGCTAGAATTCCTTTCAGGTCATTTGTTTTTTCCTCTACATTATATTGACCATCAGTCCTCCTGCTCTGCAAATACTGGCTTCACTGACTGAAAACCTTGAATGATCACTTAAAAACGAATAATTTAGGAGGAAATTCTGAAGAAAAACGCATACCTTCTTTTTGCCTCCTCATATTTCAGGCTCAGTCGTACCTTCTCAGCCAGTTTATTTGAGTTTGATACAAACTAAATCAAAAAGAACAACAATTTAAACAAATAATAAAAATCTCAGAAATTATAAAAAGAAACTTTCCCCAACAAGTGACTCGTCATTGTCAAACACAGTCATTCATCTTTTACAACCATATAAAACTGTCTCTCACCTCAGCAGGTACGTCTGTTTGAGACTCTGCGTCTGAGTAGAGGCGGGGCAGAGAGAGGTTTGAGTTGGCCAAGGACGGATTGCTGGCCCATAGGTCAGATTGAGATCCATAATCTAACTGGAAACCATCCTTCAGCACAGCCAGTTTCTAAAAGAAATATCATATTCAGATGGTCAGATCTGAAAAAAAGTTCACCTTTAAACGCAGAAAATCTTTGACCTCTATTTTCTGTTCTCTCACAGATTTTGTTCACTGATAGCACCTTCAGAACTTTTCTGAAAAAATCATAATTCAGTCATCTGATACCTTGTGTGTTAGAACTGCAGGTACCCGGGTGATTATTAAGTGATGAGCAACGAGAGGCAGTGAGACTACAGGGACGAGAGTTTATTTGCAGGAAAATAACAAAGCTATGAGTGCACATGTAACAGGCAAGCACACGCATGATTGAAGAAGTCTGCCAGCTGCAGCGGGGGGCATAAATTATTTAGCACCACCTGCCTCTCCATATGCTTGTGGAACAGTTGGAAATAAATTAATAAAAGACAACAAAGAAAAGGAAAAACAAGAAAGCATAATACCCACTGAAAAATGCCACAAAAATATATATTTTAAATAAATGTTAATTAATTAGTTTTCACAACATTTTGTGATTGACGATGCTAATGATAACCATCACATCTCTTTTAAAGGGTCCAGTAAAATATTATTTTAAAGCATTTTCAAAGAAATGCAGTTTTGACAAGCATAAGAGACTTCTTACAAAAACATAAAAAAATGTACTGATCCCAAACTTTTGTATGTATTTTTATAATTATGTGTATATATATATATATATATATATATATATACACTAGGGCCTTTACAATACATTTTTAAAATGAGATTGAATTTTGATCAAAACACTTTTGGCTTCTTTTTGGCCACACACTGGCTTCTTTGAATTTGAGTTACTAGCTATGAGTCTAATTACAAAAACACACAAGCAAACTTGGCGAAATTTAAGACTCCAGTAAAACCTGATTGGTACATTACAGTGAGGATGCAAAGAGTACATAACCAAATATTTTCTTTAGGCCTACATTCAAGAGCAGTAGGTTAACAAAACATTATGCAAACAAGGAAACTTCACACTCTGCAATGCTAGTGCAAACACTCAGATCAAACAAACGGATCCTCACATTCATCCATTTAAACATTATATGAATAATTATTATAACCAAATAATAAATTGCTCATGTTTTTATTTGTTTATTAACAAAAACACCTGTTGTGTTGTATTCTTTCCTCTTTTACTTTTCAAGGATAAATTTGAATCTAAATTCATGACATTGCATGTGAGCTGTAAGGTGCAAGTTGCACTGTGAGCTGTAAGGTCTTATATAGACAGGTGTGTGGCTTTCCTAATCGAGTCCAATCTGTATAACCAAACACAGCTGGACTCAAATGAAGGTGTAGAACCATCTCAAGGATGATCAGAAAAAATGGACAGCACCTGAGTTAAATATGTGTCACAGCAAAGGTCTGAATACTTGGGACCATGTGATATTTCAGTTTTTCTTTTTTAATAAATCTGCAAAAATGTCAACAATTCTGTGTTTTTCTGTCAATATGGGGTGTGTACATTAATGAACTCAATTCTTTGAATGACTTACCTTTCTCTTTTCTCCGGAAGACTAGCCGTGAACGAGCAGCCCGGGCCACAGTGGACGTCACGGAGCAATATTCACCAGCACCTGGACAAGGATAAAGAGGAAAAGGGAGATCACCGTCACCATCAACTGCACCGCATTCAACTACTTACCTTTCTTTGTGAATAAATCTACCCTCCGGGATTTTGTGTTCACCTCAAACTGTTGTCTGTCGGGCTCACTAGCGCCAGCTCACTACCATAACTGGGATCTTTTCCCGGCCATCTCCATGTGCCAGTTTACTCTAATTCACCATGTTCAGTTGAGATTTAAGAGCTTGTTTTACATTTTTTGGGGGGTTTGTGGGACATTCAGAAATGTTTTTGTTTGTCCAAAAACAGTAGGCCTATGTTGTTTTTGTGAAACCATTATAATAACATTCTAAGCAACTCACCATTGTTATTTCAAGTGTACAGGAACGATTGAAGCGTCCACTCACTCTCCTCGCTTTTGAAACACTGCTTCATGAAGCGCCGAAACCTTTAAGAATCTTTTGTTTCGAATCAGTTGTTGGGAGCGTGTATTGGGCAATCACATTGCCACTGGGGGGTGTTGATCTCAAATGACCCCTTGAAACAGCGTCTATCATGGTTTTAGCTGATCTTCGATCAGTTTTATGTATGAATGTTAACAAAACTGAAGTAAAAAAAAAATTTTTGTACTGAATCATGATGAGTTCAGATTTTTACAATTAAACAAATAAGATGTTTTGCCAGATGTTTTAGGTTAAGTTTGCGGAAACACCTTATCAATGTTGCAACATTTGCACTCCAAACACCCCCAATGAGTTGATGGGCAAACATCTGGTGTAGCCTAGACAAAGTATGTTTAAATTTTTGCATCATATATTCTGGATCTCCAAAAGTGGTGGGATAGTATTTCAAGTCTAAAAGGCATGCACTGAAGGGTAATGTTGCTACAAGGTATGTGTTATGTTTGCCCTTTGGCAATTGTATATGCTTATAATAAACACAATACTACAACATACATTCAGTTACTGTCTTTACTCTGACATCTTTACGTCACTTCCTTATCACAAGTCTTGTACACTCATGGTCTCGCAACACTGATGTCACATTATGCTGTATTCAGTGTGTCTACAATACTGATACATCAGGATGTTACATCTCCCTTCCAAAAAAAATGGCTTATGGACTAGGTATATAAGTTCACTGTAACCTTCTACATGACTCAAGTATAAAACACATTTAAACATAACTTTCAGCATTAAACTAAGCTTGCCTAGTCAACAACAATTAGTGGAAATGAAAACCTTATGTGAACAATTAAATACATGTTTTGTAATAACAAGAATAAAGACACTTTATGCATCTCATGCAATTCCTGAATGCATTTAGATGAACCTTCTATAAGCATCTAGTTGTTTCCTTGTCCTGTGAGCTCAAAGAGTCATGGTATTATAGATCAAGAATTTGTCTAGCCATAACTGCCTGATCTTGTGGTGTATGTAAAGTAATCATTGGGTGAAAGTTCAGGTGGCTTTTGAGCAAGTTCAGGCTGCAGTACTAAGGTATCGCAGTGAGTTGCTGTTTTTCAAACTCATCTGGGTTTTTGCTGGTTTCTCGGAGGTGTCGCCTATAGCGCCAGAACAGATGTGGTAGCTCCTTTGCTGTTGTATGACCTTTGCCTGTTGTCATGATCCATCCTCCTGGTGAAAACAGATGTCTGTGCCTGAAGATAAAGGGGTTAGCGCTTTGGCAGATAAGTTGTATTATAAGTTGTGTTATCCACGGGTGTATTTCGGTATTCCCGTCAGCTTTTGTTTTCTCCAAGATGTGCTTTGCGGTTTGAACAATAGTTTCTGCTAATTTTTTGCTTTGCGGATATCTTGGGCTTGTGGGATATATGGTAAAAATCCCATGACTTTGCAAATCTGTGGAACTCCTCTGCACTGTAACAGGGGCCATTGTCACTGATTACACGCTCTGGTATGCCGTGACACGTAAAGGGAGCTTTGGGTTTGATGATGATTGCCGTGGCAGTACAGCTGTGGAATTTTTCCATCTCGAAGTATCGGCTATAGTAATCCATGATGACTATGTGGTTTTGTCCATCCCATGTAAACAAATCAGTTCCTACCACTTGCCATGGCCTTCAGGAATGTTGTGTGGCATCAAAGGCTCTTTGGTATTGGCACTGTGTCATTCCTGGCAAGTGTTAGATTGTCCTACCAATGTTACCAGAAGATTGTGTGCTCTGTGTTTACACTTTTCTACTCCCATGTGACCTGTGTGGATGCGGTCTAGTATGTCCTTTCGTAAGCACTGAGGTACTATGATATTCTCTGCTTTGAACATTATGCTGTTGGGCACTGTTTGCATTTGTCGGGCCAGCCAGTCTTTGTAACATGTTTCAGTACCTCAAGCTGATGGTCCTGTGCAGTGGTTAACCTTAGTTCTCTTATTTGGATGTTTGCTATCAAGGTGTGTATTTGTGCATCCATGCCTTCGCTTAGGTTGCTGTCATGATACTCGATGGCTTTACTTAAAGGGTGTTGGTCACTTGTATCTGTTTCCCGGATTTGTGGAGTATGTGTGTCGTAATTTTGGAGTTGGAGTATCATCCTCTGGAGGCGAGGGGGGGCTGAAGCGAGCGGCGTTCTAAGTATCGCCTCTAGAGGTTTGTGGTCTGATTCCACAGTTACTTTTCTGCCGTACATGTATTCGTGGAAACGCTTACAGCTTTTGTGGGTCAAAGTACGACAGTACTGTGATCAGCTCTTTAATTCACTTGAATTAAAGGATGTTACAGTATGAAGTGAAAAACAGAAGGTGGTGGAGTAGGTGAAAAAAGCAAATACTGTGAATCTGACATCAGACATGTGGATATCAATGAACATGAATGCCAGCTTACCTTGCAGTAACTTGCCATTACATCCAGTCGCTGCAGCCATCTACTTCAGCAGCACATTTTTGCACATTTGACATTTTATTTAAAACTTTACACTGTTGGGTAGATATTTGCAATTGCTTTGCAATAGTGTCACTTATTATGTTTGGACCAGTTATTGTTGCTTTTAAACTATTTTGACCAGCAGGTGTCCCCAGTGTGTGGTGTTTCGAAGAGTCATTTTGCGAAGGATTTTAAAATGAGTGGTTTAATCTAAATTTACAAAAAATAAAAATAAAAAAACAAATCAAATGCTTTTTTTTCAGATTCTAGATTTTCAAATAGTTGTATCCGAGTCAGATATTGTTATATTCTAACAAACCATGCAATATAAATCAGCTTTAATATCTATAAATCTCCATTTAAAAATAATTGCAGCTTATGACCAGGGTCACATATGACATACAGTACTGTGCATTATACTTCTTGGTATACAGAAACAAGGTATGAGATATATATCATCAAAGCATAAATCCATATTCATATGGCAGAGCTTTTTATTTCACTGTAGAAGAAATAGCATAAACAAAATCTCCAGAAAAGTCTAATTAGTTGCCTCTCATTTCATGAAATACAAGTGCAAATGAAGGTTATGCTTATGTCATAATAAAAAAAAAAAGCATACATATAAAAGATCCCAAAGTCACACCATAAAGACTTATGAGAATATAGTGATAGTTAATTCAAGTTAATTTACAGAAACATCAAAACACAGTCAATAGAATTAGACATATTATTAGAATAATGCAATAGGTCTTAAGCATAAGTAAACATTTGAATAAATTGTGAAAATATCAGCATGATGACAATCACTCTTGTCTTTCAAAACCAAACCATCTGTGGATGAAAATATAAGCCAAACAAAATATGCATAATAACGGCAAGACATTTAAATCAATTTATGTTAATGATATTACAGTATGTATGATTTAAAAATGACTTCTCATCTGTTTTGTTATAAATACACATAGCAATATTATGTTTTTAAATTTAAATTATTAACTGCATGATGACTTCAACATGCAAAACCTGCACTGGACCTGCACTTCTAAAGCACTATTGCTTTCTTTTGTGAAAAGTACGGTGGCCGAGAGAGCTCAACGCGCTGCAACTTAAAGTGTCCCTATTATGCAATTTTAAAGGTGACTAATATTGTTTTAGTCTCTTAAAACAGGTTTGTGTGTATGCAAGATCAAAAAACACTTTAGTTTTCTCCAAAAATAAATTTTATTTTACCCCATTTCTAAATGATTCGTAAACGACTTATGAAGCAGTTCGACGTATGAAGCAGTTCGAAGACTCAGTTTGTGTAAACCCCTCCCTCCCGTGAGCCCTCACTGTGATTGGTCAGATGGCACAGTCCTGTATGATTAGTCAACAGCTACAGAGCTTGAACCAAAACTACCGTGAACAGTGCTTTTGTAAGAGAATCGGGCACACCTCTACGTAGTGAACTTCAGCATTGTACAATGCATAACACTGCGTTAAACATAGTTTATCATTACTTAGGTCACATTTACACATAGCCGGGTATTTAGAGAACTGAATATTTCTTCCCCCCCGTTTTCAATAATAACATTGTGCACACATCGTTTTCAAAAAACGTATCATTTATTTCAACTCCCATAACTAGGCCTTCGAGCGTGATAATAACTGTGCCAAATGTAAATAGGTCGCTCACATGATGTTAAGCATTTTCTGGCGCATAACAAAAACCGCAGGAAAATACCGGCGTCTTCCCTTCCTGTAAACGGAGCCTTAAACAGACAGACAGAAATACAGTCAAGCTGCATCAAGCACAGTATTAGACTACATTACATCTTACTTACAGGTAGAAGTTCAGAGGAGCAAGCCAGTTCAAATAAACTGGGCACTGATCTATCTTTTAAGACCAAGCGTTTGGTGAATATCGTGTTGTACTCCAAGATTGGACAAGCAGTCATCAGTAAAATGAGGCGAACTCAATAAAAGATTGTACTGCTGAGGTGTTGTTAAAAAAATGAATGTTAACCACTCATTCTTTGTAGATTCATCTTTCAGAAGGGCACATAAAACAAATTAACTCTCACAGGATACAGTGTCTTCTTGACATGATGTAATCCACACGGAAATTGTACTGTTTCGGCGGGGCAAGATGTTCGCGAAGTACAACGTTGGCGGGCATTATGCAAATATGTTACTTAGTGACGTGGCTCGGAAAGATTCTAAGTGCTGACGACTCGTTTAGGCGAATGTGAGTCGACTCTTTTTTTTGATAGACAATAACTTTATTTATCATGCACTGACGGCGTCACAACTTTGCAGATAGTTTATGTTCACATACAGCTACATGACACACTGCATGAACGATCATATTTGAAAAAGCATAATAGGGGCACTTTGAGAAAACACATGCAAACAGAATAAAAGAGCAACCTAGAAAACATCTTTATCAGTTTGACAACACAGGCGCTGCAAATTCTTGCAACGCAACCTAACACAGAAATGCGCTGCAAATAGCAAGGACCACAACGGAAATGTTTCAGGGGGACCTCAAAAAGTGACAATCCCATCTGGAACCTAATTATTTGTTCAATGGCTTTTGGTCAGAGCAGAGGTGTTGTCGCTAAACTAAAAGATGAGGGTTTTTTTGTTTATTTAAAGCGCATTCGTGTGTTTGCAGCACGTTTCTGTGTGTGGTTGTGTTGCGAGAATTTGCAGCGCCTGTGTTGTCAAACTGATGAAGATGTCTTCTTAATGTGTTTTTTTTTTGTTTTGTTTTGATTGCATGTGTTTCTTAAGTTGCAGCGCGTTGAACTCTCTCGGCCCCTGTAGAAAAGGGAATGTATATTCTGTATCTACAGTATCCAGAGAATGCATTCATTTGCTTACAAGAGATGTTACAGACCATCATTTTGAGGGAACAGTTTACTGATGTGCTGCTGACTTCAGATGTCTCTCTTGAGACATTGTGAGTATCGACATACAGCCTTCAAAATAGAGGTATAAACTATGATGGAAATAATATTTACACAAGCAGCATTCTTGGTACAAATATTTGCAAAAAATATTAATAGCTAAAATGATTTGTTTTATGATTAAAATTTGCATAAATGAAAAGTCAAACAAACTACAGCAATTTTCTGATATTGATAATATTGCAGGTATATCAGGAATTTACAGTAGCCTATGATTTTATTATTTTTATTCAAGCATCTTAAAAATAAATACACTGACTACACAAATACTGACCCTCAAGCAACCTGGGGTGAAGTGACTTGCTTAAGGACACAATATGGCAATGGTAAATCTAGTAGTGAATATACTGAATATCATCAAAAACCCGAAAATTATGATTTTGTTGGTTTAGCTATCACGAAGCCTTATAGTGAACATGTAACTTAAAATGAACAGAATGTTTCTTCAGCAACCCAAAACATGAATACAAAAACTGTGATGCATGCAATTTAATGATAAAATTGCTATTAATTGCTCACCTACGGTAGATATTGTCTACACATTTAAAACTTTACCTTTAGAGAAGTTATGCAGTAATGCTATTTTTAAAAAATACAAAACATAAAATACTTCAAAGAGCATTTAAAATAAAAGTTTTAAATAATTTCTAATAATTCTGCCACACTTTCTTCCCATCTCCCACACAACAATCGCCACTTTATTTGCTGGTATTACTATATGTACAGGCTTTATATCTAGAAGCTTAAAAGCACAGCGTTGTGATATAATTGAAAAATATAGAAACACAAGACAATACAGGGAGCCAACATGTCAAACAAGTTATTATACAATGTGTTTACTCGTAAACTTGCAATATATTACGAAAAAAAACAAAAAACAAACTTAAATCTGTAACAACTTATGGAAAATTATAGCATTAATATGAAAGATATACTTTTTAGAGTAAGTTTAGAGGTTGAGTATATGTATTAGTCTGAAGCAATTAAAATGAGCATTGTTTATAACTTTAGGAATAGTTAACAAAAAATAAATAAACTTGATATTATATATTATATATAATTTTTTTGTGAATTATTCCTTGAAAAACAAACTCTCTGATTTATACCTATAGGAATGGTTCACAAAAAAATAAATTAATAAACATAATTATATTTATTTGATCAAATAAATATAATTATGTTTATATATATATATATATATAATTTTTTTGTGAACCATTTCTTTAAAAACTATACATGTCTATTTGGATAGTTAGGTAAATTATGTGTGTGTGTGTGTGTGTGTGTGTGTGTGAGCACAGTGAATCTTCTTTCCATCAACGCTCCTTGTGCACTTTCTTATTAGACAAGCTGCAAAATGACATTAAAAAGGGAATTAGTTCACTTGCATTACCCTAAACTGCAAGCTCTTTAGTTCATAATGACTGTATATATTGACTGACTGTTTAGCGAATCCTGTTTATTTTCTCAGTAGAGAAAGTGATTTTCAGTTATACAAGTCTAGCTACACTGACCTTTCATGAGCTTGGAATCCTTAAATAGGAAAAAGTGTTATGGATAATGGAGACATATTTTAGCAAGCAACAGTAAAATGTTTCTAACAAACACACACCTTTTCGTTTTATAAAACATTAACTGATGGACTGGAGTGATGTGAATTATTATGGTGTTTTTATCATCTGTTTGGACTCATTCTGATGGCACCCATTCACTATATGGTCAGCAAATAACTGAATGCTACATTTCTCCAAATCTCTTAAAAAATAAAGTAACAAAATCATCTACATCTTGTATGGCCTGAGGGTGAACACATTTTTCTAGCAAATTTAAATTTTTGGATGAACTATTCCTTTAAGTATTCATGTCAAAAAGACTACAGAATATTTCCTTCTGATTGCACTGAACACATGATGATCTCAATAATAATCCATGTTTAGCAGCTAGCAGACCAGAAACACTCACACATTACAAACTCACAGCTGATTTAAAAAATTTTCTGTCTGAGTAGTAAAAAAAAATAAAAACAAAAAGGATCTCATGCTGTCTATCTTCGTCTGACACTTACAGAGAGATGTGAATGATTTATTGTTTTCCACTGACTAACTGGATTGAAAAATTGGGCAGAATTCAAACATTTTTGGAGAGACACATAATGGTAAATGTCTGTTCCAGATGGATTATAATCAAATCTGTCAAACGCCGCCAATTTGTTCAAAATACTTGTTGCCATGCAAAGAAAGTCATGATGGGATAGTAAAGTGATGTGGGATGTTGCTAGGAGAACAGTACAGTGTGTTTACCTTTGGGGATCAGCATCTGCAAAATTAGGGAAGGGGGCTAATAAAAAAAAAAGAAAAAGTAATCAATTCAAAATGTGTTAAATACTGAATAAATGGATAAGAAATTATATATGTACATATGTAACACAATGTTTGTACATGTGTGTTTCCAAACAATGACCATTTAAAGGTGCAGGACAACATTTTTTGACAGCTAGTGCACAGAAAACTACCTGACAGGTACTGTTTTGTCAGCAACCATTCTTAATATTAAAGTAATAAAAATAGTTTTAAAACACCTACATTTTTGATAGATAATGTACTAATGATTTGACTTCTATCAGGTGACAAAAAAACTCGGGCTGAATAATGTCAATATATTTTCTTTCTATTTCCTGAAATGCTAGGTGCAGACGATCTCAGATCAATGAGGCCTACAATCAATAAATTCCAAGAAGAAAAAAACAAAACCTGTAATGATGAAAAGAAAACAAGTTCATTAAAAAATTATTCCAAGGTTTTCTAAATAATATAGCATAATGATATTATTTTTATACATATTTTTATGTACCACGGATTACAAATTGATTAAGGATTTTCAGCACAACACAAGGTTAAATAAACTTCAGAATGTAAGTTGTCTTTAGGTTAGGTTAGGTAGGTTACAGTTTTCGCCGAGGCAGGTTTTCACTGGTTGAGGGTGGAGCACATGCTTAAAACACAGTTCTCCCAAGTGGAATAAGAGAATGCAATATATCGATAAGATTATGGATATAATTGAAGGGAAACACAGCCTTCTGGAAGACAGTGGAATATTGAGATTTTTTGCCACACCTACTCGGTGAAGGAGACCCAGAGGTAGCACAGCCAGAGCTACTCCGCTCTAGGTATGACTGCGGGGCAGGGAGGACTCAGGTTACTCACAGTTAAGGGAACACTGAGATATTTTATGTGCACGGACCCCGTAGGTGTGGGGTGCAGCGAGCAATTACCAGCCAGTCCTCTTGCTCACCTGCTATCCTCATTGAGGACGCAAGAAGACACAGCCTTTACACGGAGGTCGTAAAACCTGGCGAAGGTGTTGGATGTCGCCCAGCCCGAACTCTAGGCCCTCTTCGTTGACAGAGAAGGCTCCTCTACCCTCTAAATGGAGGCCAGCACAATGAGAAGCGCTGTCTTCAGTGTCAGATACTTTAGATCTGCGGACTGAAGGGGTTCAAAGGGAGCTTGCAGCAGGCCATTTAAGGCGACGGCAAGGTTCCAAGAGAGTATGACGTGTGCTCTCGGGGGGTTAACCCCACGCACACCTCTAAGGAACTGGACGATGGCCGAGGGACGCACCCTCCACTTCATCGTGATATGCGGCTATGGCAGCGACATACACTTTAAGAGTCGAAGGGGACAGCCTGCGCTCCAACTTCTCTTGCAGGAAAGAAAGCACAACTGCGATTTCCATAGCACCAGTCGACGAACAGACCCCATCTCCGCAAGCCTACCTTGTGAGATGGTTTCTATAACAGCGCTGGAAAGGCTGGATAAGTCTGCCGCGTCCCGTCCAGGAACCAAACGTGCTCCATAGATCGGGGCGTGGGTGCCATATGGTGCCAAACCCCTGAGAAAGGGAGGGGTTGCTGCAAGGAACGTGAGGTCCTCCTGCCAAACGCTCTGTGGGACTCGTGAAGGGAATAAAACAGCCGGCAATGGGCCACCTCGGCCGAGGCAAAGAGATCTTGGCCTCGCAGAAGTGACTCCAGATCAGCTGGACTACCTGGGGGTGGAGCCGCCATTCTCCAGGGTGGGTGGACTGCCGTGAGAGCTGATCGGCTGCACGGTTGAGTATGCCTGGAATGTGAATAGCGCGGAGCAATTTAAGCCGCTTGTGACTCCACAGGAGCAGATGGCGGGCGAGTTGTGTCCTCAACGTAGCCATGGTCATACGCTCGCAATGAACGCATTGACCATCCACGAACGCTGCCTCAGCGTGTTCTCGGCCCAGACCTGACCGTCTGAAGAGGTGAGGAAACTTCCACACCCAGAAGCGCACGGCCGGATTGACATCCCGTTACAGAATGCTTCACCAACTGCAGGAAAATTGCTCTTTCCTCCTGGTTGCCCAGGGAAGACCTAATGCGGCAACTCCGTGCACTCTATGCTCACTGGAAATGCAGATGACTGGTACAGCCAGCCTTGAAAAAGGCCACCAGCCCGCAGGATCCGCTGACAGCTGCCGAGAAACGCTGTCAGACGAGTGAGCAGAAATCAAGGGAACTCCTCCAAAAGATTGCACCATCTTTCTACAATGAAAAGCCCAGGGGATCTCCAGCTCCAAAATGGCAAGGCTCTGAAGTGAAAAGCTGCATGTGCACTCTGCTCGTGCCCTCTTATACTCACGCAGTGATAAGGTGCACCTGAGCGCAGTCAGTGCACGCCAATATTCATTGGCCTTTTGTAAAAAGTTCAAAGGCAATTGGTCTCTCTGGCAAAATCAAGTGATTTGACCGAAAGGGTAACCATGAATAATTCTTCAAATTGTGTGGCTGGTTGCAAAGAGATTTTCTGGCACTTGAAGCATAAGCAGTTTGCTTATACCAAAAAAAAAAAAGAAAGAAAAAGAAATTATATAAAAATAAATCAGAACCTTTTTGTGTTTAGATCAGTTTTGGAGTTCCAAGTACTTCCAAAGGATCCTTTGGACATTTCATCAGTGATGTTGATAGTAGAAGGATCATCTCTAAAAAAAAAAAAAAAAACAATAAACATAATTAGTATCAATTAAATATAACATTAATAATCTTATGTGTGCATAAAACAATCATAAAACATTTGATTTAAAATTGTAATGCAATTATGAATACTTCACAACAATTGCTTATTCCAATTATTAATAAATGCCAATATTTATAGTTTGTGCTTTTTTTAAAAACATATTACTTATCACCTTAACATTTGACCCTGGAGCACAAAACCAGTCATACTGTATGTAGCACGGGTATATTTGTAGCAATAGCCAAGAACATACACTGCATGGGTCAACATTATTGATTTTTATTTTATGCCAAAAGTCATTAGGTTACTAAGTAAAGATAACGTTCCATTAAGATAGTCTGGAGATTTCCTACTGTAAGTATATCAAAATAATTTTTTTTATTAGAAATATTTGGACAATTTTAAAGGTGATTTTCTCAGTATTTGGATATCTTGGCAAAATATTGTCCTATCGATGGAAATATGATTTATTCAGCTACAAATATATTTATGTATAAATATCAGTCATGAAAAAAAGAACCTTTACCTTTATTTTGTGGTCCTACATGAATTCTAATTATTTTATATTATAAATGTTGGTAAAATCACTCTCAAGTATTGCCCCATTGTTTTAAAAAACCAACAGAACCTAGTATTGCTTGCTATTGTGAGACACAGATAGGAAAATCTGGTCCATACTTGTAATGTCCCTCCAATGGCACTTGTACGATTCCTTCTTCCTCTGCCAAAATACTTTGCTCCTCCTGGCAGTAAACACAGGGAGAAGGAGCGAGAGAGAGTTTTATTCCCGTCCAGCCAAAGAGAACTTCAGAGACCCTTTGAGATTAAATAACTTTGCTGAAGGACATTTTGGCAGATCAATTCATGTTCCATTTGTTTGGCATGAAATTAATGCATTCAGATACTGAGGTGGGTGAATCGGGGTCCCTCTATAAGAAACGCATCATGGCAATTTTAGCAAGAGTAAAAAATGAGATTACGTGCCAGAGGGTCAGAAAGTCTCTGAATGCAGGAAAAACAAACTGCAAAACTGGAGCACAAAATCAGATCTCCTCATTAAAGCAGGACCTCAAAAACTCACAGAAGAAAACTTGTGCTTTTACTTTCATTTAGCTTACATAAATAAACTCATCTTGTACCATTCAGTTATACAAACATTGTCTTCCAAATGCTAATTACTTGTGTTTTTAAGGGGTCCAAACTGTAAAGATTTTGTAGCAGGTTATTATTTGTTCCCTATTTTTCTTTTTAAAAAACAGCTCTAACTTTGTCACTCTGTGGCAAGAAGTCACCAAAATTTTGAATGGAGGTTATTTCAGTGGCAAACAGTAATAATCTCAATTATGATGGATTAGTGCTGCCTAGCAACCAGAGTAGCAAAATATTAAACATTATCACTCTGTGCTGCTGGTAGATATGAACAATAGATGTTAGATATTTGTTTAAAAACAAAATGATCTGCTCATGAACCACATAACTGACTTTCCACAAAGCTGCATGCATGCTATTTGGACAAATTTTTTTATCTAAAAGCATGTCTAAAGGTAAAAGCGTGAGTGATACATGTATGCGTTGATTTAAATACAAATGGAGAAAAATTATTTATGAAAATTGTTCAAAACAAGCATTAAAATAAGCTTTTATTTTAATTTAAGTGCTTTATGTCTTTGAAGAATCATGTTTCTGATACACGGTAGCCTGATTTTGTAAGCATGATTTCTAGACCAAACGCCATGGGCATTTTTATCATTTTATTAAATATATTAAAATATATGTAGAAATCTTTGTCGTTAAATCTCATCTAGGAAATCAAGAGTAATGGGGAAAGCCACTTAAACTAAAACTGTCAAGTGAATAAAACTGTTATCAAGTGACTAAAAATGTCACTTGATAAATAAACTAACTTCAATACACAGATAGTAATTTATGTTTAATTAATATGTAAAATAATAAATAAGTATGAGTAAATGTCATATCACAAAAATTGCTGAAAATGTATGCTCAATATACAATACTGTTTAAAAGTCTTCTTTTTTATAATTTACAGTAAACCTTTTACTCAGCAAAGCTTAATTAAGTTGACAGTGAAGACATTTATAAAGATAAATTCTATATTTCAAAAAAGAAAAAAGACTTTCTGTTCATTAAAGCATTCTATGTATCATGGTTTCCACAAAAATATGAATTTTCAAATATTTCTTGAGCAGCATATTAGAATGATTTCTGAAAGATCATGTGACACTGATGACAGTAATGATTTTAAGGATTTAATTGGAAGTCTTGTCTCCTTCAAAATCCCTCTTCTTATCTTGTGTCAGGCACATCTGTGCACTAAATTTGTTCTTTCCACTCTCTGCTTGGCCCTTGCAAATTGCTGCTTGTGGCCATTTTACAAGTGCTTATTAACAGCGAACGTTACATTTAGATAACAAACTGTATACCTCTCGCTCAGCATCCTCCAGTTTCTTCTTCTTGCTCTCAGGCATGAGGTCATCGAGCCAGCTGAGCTCCCGCTTTGTGAAGATAAAATCCAGCAGCTTTCTAATAAAAACCAGCGCCAACACCTGCCACGAGCAAATCACTAATTACATTATCACATATTACTCAAAACAGTGAAGAGGTGCTTCATGAGGCAATTACACTAGCAGACGTACGCTTAGACTTGTTGATGCTGCAGACTGTATGATCTTTCTGATTAGTATTGTGCCAACCTACATTTTAATTTCTTTACAAAACTAAAAATACAATTTAAATTTTGAATACTCAAGGATGAACAAGCAGATATGTCCAAACCTTTGACTAGTGGTGTAAATTAACTTTGTACATACATTTTACATTTCTGCAAACGTTTCAGAAATATTTTGACAGATAAAGCTGGTTTACACTTTTAAACTGTGGTAAATATAAGGGATAACATGAAAACTCCAGTGTGTACCATCATAGGAAAGACGATGGCAGCTCTGGAGGTCTTGATGACCCAGAGGAGAACCAGACAGCTCAGCTGGATGATGGTGAACAGATGAACCTTTCGGAGAGGAACGTGCCTCAGGTAAATGAAGTCTGGCTGGTGTTTAGCCGGCATACCAAACAATCTCAAACGATCGAAAAACTAAAATAATAGAAAAAAGAAGAAATGTATGCATTAGAGCAGCAGCTTTCAACCAGCAGCCTCAGCACCCATCCAAAATGGGCTTTGAGACTACTTTAATCATTTAAAATACGATTACAACAGCTTTGAAATAAGCAAAAGCAAAATAAAAATGTCAGTTAAGGGTGAAAACAATAACAACAACAAAAACAACTAAAAACAAAAGCTAAAAATAATTAAGTGACATTGCAAAATTAGTTTCAGGAGGAGCGTGTATGAATCAACCGCAGCTGGCGCCGCATTAACTAATCAATCTCCTCATTTCATCTGTCCAATAAATCAATTTCCTTCTCTTCTGCATCTCATCTTTTGTGCATCCCTCCTCCACCCCTTCTCCACCTGTTCTCTCGTTTTCCTTCACGGGGAGCACGCAGGGTCTGAGCCGGATGCCGAGCTCTGCCCTCGCTAGAGTTCAAATCACTAAGGCTCGGAGTCCGCTAACCTTCCTGCTCGCCCCCCAGACAACACGCCAATCTCACTTACTATTTATTATGAGGAAGCACGGACTTGTAAAATGTAAAAGTAAATGTAAAAATTTTACTATAAAAATAACATAAAAATATTAATAAAAACTAGTATTTGATTTGGCAGATTTGGCAAGTTTTAAATTTTTCTATACTGTTGTGTATAGTGCTTTTACCTGTATTCCTCTCAGTGAAGAAGCACCCATGTAAAGGAAAACTCCGTAAAGAACCGGCATTGGAATAAACTAAGGAATAAACAAAATAAACATTATCATTAACTATTTTTGTTGTGTTTTACCCAGAGGTTTTCTTAAAGTCACGATTTAGTGTTACAGTACATGATCTTTTTCCTCCCTTGCTCTAATCAAGTTTTGAGTTTTAAGTGTTTTTATTTTATAGTGACCTCTTACTTTTCAAATGATCAAGTGAAATTTAATCCCTCATAATATGAACACTTTTAGCATACTTATAAAATAAAATAAATAGTGTTTCTAAAGTATAACTCAAATAGCAGAAAACAGTGCAAAACCCATTTAATGGTTTCCATTCATCTACACTTTGACAAAAAGTTACACGTTAGTACTTACTACATAATAATACCTACGTGTGAATGCACACCTTAATGTTAAAATACATTTTTAATAGTTTTAATTTGTAGTTAATTTGTTAGTTTAAATGTAGTTATAAATAGTAAAATAGTTTACATTAAATGCAATTAGATTAATCTAACAGTTGCTTTTTGATCAACAAGTAGAACTTATGTATGTTGTCTTTGTATGTAATTTCATTATTGTTTGTATATTTTTTTTTAAATAGTCTTAAAGATTTTTAAGACTATTTAAGATTAAAATTTACTTCAATGTAATTTCTATTAAAACATATGTTATATACTTTGCACATTTGTTACAACGAGGTTGCATATGTAGTACATTTAGTAAATAAATATTTTGTACATATAAATATATTAGCATAAAATGTAATACTGAATAAAACACCACAGTCAAAATTATAATTAAGTATTTGACATGTTACTTAGTATCCTAGACAACAGATAAAGCACAACAAAAGATTATTAAAACATAATTATTTAAAATTTTAAAGTGAAACATTTATAATAACATTAATAAAAAAAGTGACCTTTTATTATATTATCAGCAAGTACAAAAAATATACCTTAATTTATACATAAACTATATTTTAATTGTCTACAAATTTAATATAATTAAGTAAACTTATTTTTTTTACAAGCGTGTATGCATAAAATATCTACAGTATACAGTATTATTACACTTTTGTTGGTTCTGATTGCTTCTATTGTCCACATTTGGATAAAATCATCTGCTAAATGACAAAATGTAAATGTAAAATATAGCGCTTAAAAACAATTTTGGATAGTAGTATAAACACCAGTAGAAAAGCATCAGTCATGTGCATAAATCTAAATGCAATTATGAATATCTTGATCACTGAGCTCCACACCTTCAGCACTGAGGTCATGAATACAGAGCAGCCCATGAGGAGAAAGATCATGAGGCCGGTGACCCGCTGCTCTCTGATCCCGAGAAACTTGGGCTGTTCACCAGGCGCCGAACACTCGGATTCCAGTTTCAGACTGTTGACATGACTAATGGACAGAACCGTGGCTGCCACAAACCACGGCAGCCCCATCAGAGAGCAGACGCCCAGCATCACGCCCACCCAGAACAGGTCCAGATGATAGCCACAGCCTTTCTGTAGAAACAAGAAGTCAAATGAATGGTTAAAACAGGTTATAATTAATTTTTTTTACAAATATTTCTATTTATAAAAACCCATCGATCTGCTTCAGAAGACATGGTAACCCTCAGGAGCCGTATAGGTTAGTTTCACAATGGATATATCCGATTTATGGAGATTTAAAATAAAAGATACTATCCACCAGCATTACTAAGCTTGCAGGATAAATAAAAAAACTCTGACTGTGTTTGTCTGAAAGAAGAAAGTCATATACACCTAGGATAGTTTTGGAGTGAGTAAAATATGTGGTAATTTTCATTTTGGGTGAACTATTCCTATAACTCCTTTCATTCAGACTCAAAGGCAGCTTGAAGGAAACTAGCAGCACCTTCAGCTTGTGCTCCTTCCTGTTGATGATCACAGCCGTGATCTGCTGGTCCATAAAGATGAGGATGGTGCAGAGGAGGGCGGGAACGACTGTAATCACACACGTCCACCACGGGTTCGGACCCAGAGGGTTAATGAACCACCCACGATCATCACGAGTTGGCTGAAAACATATTGTAAGATTTATTAAAACATATTAAACTGGCTAGAAAACATATTAAATGCGCCAAATGTATTGTTATCAAGTCTATTAATACACACACACACACACATATATATATATATATACCGTTATGTTACAGTTAACATATGGCTAACATAAAAAACTTCAAACATTGTTTGCTTTTTGTGAAGTTAGTGTATTTAAAGCTGTAGTCCATAATGATCCAAAGTCAATATTTGAGCAAGTACATAACCAGCCAGTGTTCAAAACCTTGCTTCACCTTGCTTTAGCCCGATTCACAACAGTTAGCTTATAATAATGTTTTCTAATTTGAGTGGTATGAGCAGGTTTTCGTGGGAATTTTAGCATGGCACTGCGTCATTACATCATGTCTGTAAAGTGTAAACATAAAGAAGTCTCGACAGGTATAGGCTTCATCTAATTTACCTGAGGATCCTACAGGAGACACATCATTTATTTATAGCCTGTTCTCACAGCAACCGGAATAATTAAATGTCAAAAAAAAAAATTTGAAGCTGGACTGTAATTGTAATGGCGGAAGCGACTCGGTAGGATCCATGTGCAATGATGTCTTTTATTTATACAGTTCACACACCAAAGCAAG
>JAUMHI010000067.1:8233211-8252213 GCA_032359435.1 Enteromius unitaeniatus
ATTCACTAAAATATTATTGTCAAAATGGAACATCAAAATATATTAAAGTTCTGATAAATAAAATGTATAAAAATAGATACTTTAGATATGAAACTTTAAAGCCCTTTAAACAAAAACACAATAACAACAACAACCAAATCAAAGTTACCAGTAAGGATGTTTCTTCCATCTTTATTTTATTTTTTAAATATTAATTTATCGTCCATTATAAATCCAGATACCAATAGTTTGGAAAATGCCTAATATCGGCCTGCCGATAAATAGGTCGGGCTCTAGTTATTGCACTTCACAATCCCTAAGAAAGTGTTTACATTTTTCAGGTTTCTTTCATGAATGTTACATTTATTTTAAATAGACACTGTTGTAAGATTATACATGTATTTACTATCATTTCTGATCAATTTAATGCACCAACTTCTCATTATATGTCTTTGTATGAGAGATAATGAGAGATGAATTTGTTTATCAGATATTACACCCTGAACAATTCACCTTGAAGTAACCAAGTGTGGTTTAATGGTTTGTCAGAGATTTTGCTTTTGTACCATTTGCACAATATTATTTTTACAAATATATATATATATATATATATATATATATACACACACACATATATACAATTTTGCTTTCTTCTTCTTACCACCGCAACAGATTTACAGTTTTACAGTTAAGGCATTGTTTTTCATGCAGTGCTGGAATGCCATATTTCCCAATTTCAAATACTTCCACTTTCAGACAGAGGAGTATTTTCTGATGCTATTACATCCTGTAGCAGGGTTACGCAATGAATTCAGCTCTGTGTTTCTCAGATTATCAGGAACATTCCACATTAAATCTGATTTGTGCAGCATATTTAAAGGATTAAACTATTTTCCACAAAAAAAATGAGTCACATTAAGCCACACGTGATGTAGGCCTATAAATTTGTTACATAAGAAAATATGCAAGTAGCATCTGCAAACAAATGGTTATTTCCTCAGATGTAACTCTACTTTACTTTTTAAACCATTAAAGTATAAGAGTTTTATCTTAATTTTGTGTATTATCTACATGGAATGCCTTGGAATTCTATATATTCAGTTCCAAGGCAAGCAGTTTCCTTCAAATCATTTAACAGTCGTCTGCAGTAAGTGAGCGCATGCTGTTGCCTTCCCTTGTCAATTCAAGACTTTCAAAGAGGGTGAAACTGAACTAGCTCCTTTTTCATGTTATGAATAATGAAACTGTGCTGAGAGACCCCCACTGGCCTGTTCTAAATTTAACTTGGAGAACAGAAACTTGTGCGACACAACAAAGAACACGGCTACAGTGAGAAACACTCATCTTTTTCTCCTTCCACAATTCTCCAGACTCATTGACATCTCATCTGAATGGGCGACATTAATCTCTGAGCTTAAACCTGCGTATCCGAGATCTGAAAATGGACAAGAGCCAAGGGAACTCAAAAGCTCAAAATCCCAATCCCAAAGCATGCTGTTCAGATTTGCGCATTAGAATGATTAGGAAGGCACGGAATGAATATGATGCAATGGCCTGCTTTTTAAAATGATGTAAAACAAGAATTATAGAAAGGTCCTGTTCTTTTCTTGAAGCCCTAGCGAACCCTATGAAGTCAAAGACTCAGGACCCATGGTCTAATGCAAAATGACAAAGCGCACAGTCGAGTGCAAACACAGGACATAGCTAACTGATGAGTCAGACACTTTCATTCAGCACACTCCATAAATTCCTGAGTCATTTATGAGGCTCCAACAAGCAGCACACCGCGCTCAAGGTCCGACAATAAAAGCGCGCTGCTACACCCCGACGACGTCCAGTCTCCTATCAGAGAGAGCAAGATAACATTCCATTTACCTGAGCGCATGTTTTCAGCATGTCACACTGAGGCAAAACAAAACAGTTCCGCCCAGTGTGGTACATGAGGGCAGGCCGCAAGAATGCTTTCTCTGCATTTATGAGGTTAGACAACTTTACAAGTACAACAAAACAAATTATGTGGCATCTGATGATTCTGATGATCTAATTCTATCATGTAAACGTCTGCGAGCACTACTGATACGGCTTTTACTTAGCATCTTTCTTATTTGCTTAAAATGTCAAAAATGTACATTAAATGTCTCATAGTGTTTGGTTTATATAAACAAATAAGTTTTTTCCTCCTATACTTTTTTAACAATTCATTTTACATTGTCATTACAAATGAAGGCAAAAAATAATAAATTGCCCTATACTGTTTATATAGAATAGAATCAGATAAAAAGGAAAGCATGTGTCAGAGAAAAGTGGAATCATGATATAGATTAGATTTAAATCCCGTGACTAAACACCTTTTATAATGTTTTGAATGTGTGCAGTCCACTGTACCACAGCTAATGTCTCCATTCTCAATAAGCTAAACCGTAACCATTAGTGATCTACCTCCAATTGGTGATCCTGCAATTTGTACTTTTGGCTCCTAGCAATCTTAAAATCTTGGCAAACATTCTCAACCAGGAAAACGGAAACCTGGTTATTTCATTCAAAGATGACAGTTGCCAGCATAATTAAAAAATGGACGAAAATTAGGAACAAATTTAATATGTAAACAAATTACATGCAACATAACCTCAGTCTGGCAACACACAAAACTGATTTAGGCCTGCAGGTACTTCCTTCAAAAACTTACATATTGTTTTATGTTAATATCAGGGAACCAGGAATATTGCAAAAAAATAAAAACAGTTCTTAGAAAAAAATGACTACAAGAAAATATTATCACTTACACTAGCACTAATATTTAACAAATTACCCAATCAAAAATCTATAACAGTTATAAGCAGCACATTATTATTATTATTTAATGTCTGGAGGGCAAATGAACGCCTTGGCAACTCCAGGCATTTGTCACAGGTAAGTTGTCAAATGGGAGCTCATTACCAAGTGCATCCACTAACGTTATAACACTCAGCAGTAAGAACCAGCCATCTGAGAGATGCATGCTGGGGGATGGAAGGAGTTGACAGGGTTCGTTGACAGTTCTGGGTCAGGATTTGAAATATTTGTCATTTTTAATCAGTGCCTTTGATGCAACACACTGTGCAAGAAAAACAGCCGACCAGGCACGAGCATGGAAACGTCTGTTATGCCTCAGCTTTTGTTTCCATTCAGTTTTCTGACCATTTTAGTGTACAAAAATACAATTTATTTAATCAAAGTCCTAACCCAATCTATACGACTGAGTTGTTTCTGTGAAACACAAATATTTGGGAGGGGTGTGGGGGTGCCCACAAAAAAAAAAAAAAAAGTTTTCCAGGTAAAAAAAACAACTCTGGTCCCCTACTGACCTTCAACACATGGACAAAAATACAAATACACACAAAAACATTTTCCAAAATGTCTTCATGGTGTCCCACAAAATAAAGCAATCCAGGTTTCAAGCAAATAAATTTAATTGGAGTATGCAAACTATCTATTTAATCCTGACCAAAAACGCAGCTCTTGTGACATTGTGGAATGCACTGAAAACTACTTGACCATTGTTAAAGTTTGCACAGCTCTGGTGCACTTTGAACCCGTTGTGCACCTTGACTCGCTGTGAAACAGATTTGAGGGAATCAGCTGTGGGCTTCGCTCATGCTATGGAATGTGTCCCAGGTACTTGTTTACAACTTTCTGCCATCTTAGTTCCCTGGCTACAGGCAAACCTGTTGCACCACACAATGGGGAAAAATATGCAGTCTGATTGCTATCACCTTTCCATTTCTGTGCACCTTGTAAATGACTACATCAGTAAAAACCAAAAAAAGGAACGAAAAACACACCCATTGCAGAATTTCTGAACATACCAGGGCTTGAGCCGCTGGAGCTTGAAATGGTTCTAATATAATCTTAGGCATTCCTGCACAGATTTTGTGATAAAGTCCAAGGGGACTTAAGTGGGAAAGCTGGCAGTTATCATGGGTTCCCGGATGAACAAAGCAATATTTCAACATCAAGAACACACTGAAATGGAGCCTAAAAATCCATCCATTTTAGGTGTTTTGATGCGTGTATATAATTTGAGAAGTAAACTGTATTACAGAACAAAAAGTATTTGAATTACCACAGATTCTGCACATAATGAGTAATGGACTCAGCATGCATCTGCATAATGAGCAAGCAAGTATGCATTCCCAGAATGTGCAGTACTCATCACATACCTATCCCTTGGGTCAATCCAACTGGTGGTTTGGTTAATATGGTCTATATAATAGACTTTTCCGTCAAAATCTCGGGCCTCTTCCCAACCCTCTGGCAATGGTAACTCCTTCCTTGGCATGACCAACTAGTCTCCATGTAATTTTCTCTGTAAGTCTTCTAAATTGATTTGATAGCAAACCATGTGTTGCTTTTCATGGACTAGTCCAAATGTAAATCTAACGCATAAGGAAAGTGCCATTAATTTGCCACATAGATGTATTCCATATAATCCATAATACGGTTTCCAATTTTCCAGTTCAGTTGCTGCAGTCTATATACTGGGCATTGTTTTCAAGAGCGACTGATGTTAAATGAAAGGATGAGGGTGTGATGCTCTGAATCGGGTAACTTTGCCGCAAGAGTTGCGCTTATGGTGAGAAACTCTTCGTTTCTTGTGCATTCTCGGTCAAGTACGCAATACATCAATCAATCATCTTTTCTGGCGGAGCCAGATGGATGGTTAACTTGCGCGAAACGTCAGAACGCGAAACTTTCAAAGGTCGTGCGCGAGAGTTTTCCTCCAAAAAAAAAAGAAAACCAAAAAGCAATTTCAAAGTCCACAAAATTTCCTCCGAGTAGCAAAGCCAGCAAACGAATTAATTCTCCACGAGTATTTACGCGCGTCTAGAGGTTTTTTTCGCTCAGTGTCTGCCCACCATGTTTTAGCGAGAAATGTGCTAGCCTGTTAGCCGAAAAGCTCGTTATATAGGCAACGCAAACAGTTACTCCATACGCGCGTATTCCGTATCTTCTCGTTTATTCGATGCATTCGTATCACTTCCACAGCATTTCGACAATTTCTTTAAAAAGTGGCGCGTTTCTTTCTCGGTTGTTTCCAAATGTTGTCTTTTCCTTTAAGTGGTTGTGTGCGGTTCTCCCCCGTAGTCAAGCTCGGTCGCTATGCTGCGGTTGGAATGGATTACGTCATACAGGTGATGGCCGTAGCCCTTCTAGTAGCAGTGCACACTCACACCATTCATTAGAAGCCAAGGCGGCTTTTGTCATTTCGTACGTTATAAATGATTAAAGTTTTTCTTCTTACGTTTATATTATGTGCGGTTTGGGGGACATTTATCACGTGTCCTGGAATAAGGATCAAAGTTTAAGAGGATTTTTAATATGCAGTGTGTGGTGATAATATTAATGTGTTAAAGTCATGACATTTACCAGGTTTTGGAGGGGTTGAATAGAACTGTGGCAACGTCTCCAAGATGCTTTAAAAAACCTACCTGCAAAGATACAGTAATGTTCAAAGTTTTAGACACTCATGGGAAAATGCTGTAAAATGAGGATGCTTTCTAAAATAATGTCATAAATACATTTAATGTATCAATTAACTTATAATAACTAAATAAAATAAATATTTGGGATTACAGCTTTTGGTAAAACAGCTTCTGTTCCGAGGTACACTTTTTCAGATAGCTGTGGCTCTTGGAGATGTTGACTGGATGATGAAGACTCTAGTGGCCTAATACTTTTGCACGGTACTGTATATATATATATATGTATATATATATATACATGTAGTGGTGTAAAGTAAATGAGTTACTGTACTTTAAAGTATTTTTTGGCTACTTTGTACTTGTACTGAGTATCAAAAATACAAGCAACTTTTACTCTCTACTTGACTACATTTTTTATTTAATATATGTACTCTTTACACCACTACATTTGAACGTACACTTACCGTTACTCATTACATTGTGATTATGCGTCTTTATCTACCAAGGCTTATTTCTTGGGCGGAAGAGGCGATATCGCCGTCTGCAGGGTGCTTAAGGTACTAGATTCTACGGTATATGAGCTATAAACAAGTTTACCAAATAACCCAGGTTTATTTCAGTTATTG
The DNA here is from genome assembly GCA_032359435.1 of Enteromius unitaeniatus. Classification (NCBI taxonomy): domain Eukaryota; kingdom Metazoa; phylum Chordata; class Actinopteri; order Cypriniformes; family Cyprinidae; genus Enteromius; species Enteromius unitaeniatus. The sequence continues at coordinate 8,239,279 of JAUMHI010000067.1, forward strand.
TCAGTTAATTTGGTTTAAAATAAGTCAGACTATCTGCCATAAGCCTGGCTTATTTAGTAAACGTGTTTTATGAAACAGGCCCCAGGTGTTTCATATTAATTTAAGAGGTAAATCAAATCAAAGTCAGCTCTGAATGTATTTTGTTTATTGTTTTTTTTGTCCACTGTAGACTGAAATATACTGGGGAAAAAACAAATTGTTTTGCTTCTGCCTTTTTTGAACATTTGAGTTTGACTGAGACTGACTTGTTTGGTATATTTTGTTCTGAAATATTGAGTTGTTCAATTTCTGTATTAGTAAATAAAATCTCCTAAATAAAGAGTTTCTTGTTTTTCACATTTCTTGATGTTCCTTGAGCCTACATTTAGTACGAATAAAATACTTAAGCTCTTTTAAAATCGGATACTTTAAGACTTTTACTCAAGTCTTATTGGTATGGTTACAAGTATGGTTTTCAGGTATCTTTTGCACCCCTGTATATATATATATATATATATATATATATATATATATGTATGTATTAATATACATTATATGAGGTTTATTATTCTTTAAAGTTCTTAGCACGAATCTGCTGATGGAAGTATATAATATTTTAATATTATATAATAAGTACATATAGTACAAGTAATATTTCCTTCATACAAATTATATAAATCATATATATATATATATATATGGCATAAACAGACACAATATAAACGTTGCAATAATTTATTATTGGATAGTAGAATAATTGTGTGTTTAATCATTTTTTAATCGTACTTTAGACAACTAACGACAATAAAAATAATCAAGGTATTTCTGTAGCTGTGTGTTAATTGCTTTTCACTCTAAATCCAAGAAATATGAAACTGCATAGGCATCTCTACCAAATCCTCTCCCAAAGTTCAACTAAAACGCGCCCTCCAACGGCGCGCAGTAAAGGACGACTTTTTGTTAGTCGGTTTGAACTTTTTTCTTTTGTCTGTCTCTTTGTTAGTTTATTTTGTAATTTGTTTTCAAAGCAAAAATATAAGCAAATTTGTTCAATTGAATTGTAATTGATTATTGTAATTATAGTTATTAGTCTATTATTATTATTATTATTATGGCCTACCATGCGCAACTATTTTACCATTCTTCATTCGTAATCTCAAGACATGACGGTTTCTCCGCCCTCGTCTGTCGCCCGCTGTAAGGAAACTGGGCGCGTGCTTTTCAAAACAAACCAGGGCGGATCACGTGCACTGGAGAGCGAAAGCGGCAGCTCGCGCACCTAACACGGCATTTGGCTTCAGGTAGGCTCATGGTTGTACTGCGTCATATATCCGTGGCGTTTAGCGCCGCTATGGCTGCGGCCGGGACCGCGCTATTTATCGCACTCAATCTCTTTTATAAAAGACGGATATGGACACCAGAGTCAGACTATTACACGTTCCGAGAGGTGAGTATGAAACGAAAGAAATAGTTTCTCTTTTTATGATACCGCCTATCGCGCGTGACTGAGAGGTAGAGACAATCGTCGAGGGAACTCTCAGGTTAATTGAACTGACTATGTCTGTCATGACTCGTGCATACAGATTGTACTTAAAATTTACTTTTTGAGAAAGCATAGCAAAGAGAAAAGTGATCCTGCCTTTTTCCTATATATATATATATATATATATATATATATATATATTCTTAAGTATTTCTCACTGAAAGTGCGGCACCTATCTGCATGAAGACCCTAGAAAAGCTGTTGTAGACGTATTGTTTATTATCAAAACACAAAAGGAAAACTATTTAGAAGATCACATAGTTCCCAAGGTCACGGAATACTCGAAAATAATTCTTGTTTTTTTCTTGTAATTTAATGTTCTGTTCTTCACGCCTGGAACAGTCTTGTCAACCAATTTCTATGGTTGAAAAAAATAAATATTCTGTTATGCTCAGCTCTAACATCTGAGCTGTGAATCTCGTTAGCAGCTAGGTAATGCATTTGGAAGAGATTGTTTGCAAGTAATGTTCAGTTCTTTTGAGTCGGTTCAGTGAATCCATCAAATTGTTCTGAAGAATTCATTAGGGAAAGAGCATGAAAGTTCATTTACCAAAAAAGTGGATTCTTCATTTTGAACAAAGTTGCAAGAATGCAAAGACACATTTGTACCGTATGATTGTAGAGTGCAACAGAATTAGCCAAAGTAACAGAATTCGGGTCAGTTTGTCTGTTATTGCACAACTAAGACCCTAATTAATGATGCCAAGTCTCTGACTATTTGTACATGGAGTTGCATAATTAATTCCAGCAGCTTGCTTTAAAATCCCAGCTCTAGATCAACTCTTGATAAATAACACTTTAAAGTCAGTTCTATTCCATTGCTCATTTCACTGGCTTTTCTTCCATGACAATCTATATATTTAGGAGGAGGAGGAGCGCAGAGAGAAGCAGGTGCTTGTTCTTGGGTTGGATGGTGCTGGTAAGAGCAGCGTTTTGCAGGGGCTGAGTGGAGCAGGTTCCAAGAGGGACTGCCGACCCACACGCGGCTTCAACTTCATCAGCCTACACACACCTGCATGCCAGCTGGACTTCTTGGAAAGTATGGATCAGTGCCAGACCACCCTATTCACTTGCATACCATTGTGAGAAAGTAGTACACTTTAGCGCAATTTTAAAAAGAGTACTTTTACAGAAAGAATGTACTTCAAAACAAAATACTTAGGTGCATACTGAATGTAATGTTTTCTGACAAATAATTGCATGTTATGTACTTCTATAAATATACTGGATTTAACCCATTCAAGTAGGATTATGTATTATCTTTATAAGTCATTTTCTTCACTTTTGTCTTGTATAGCTAAAGCGTTATATTAACAGTCATTTATGGTAAACTAAACTTTAATATAATTTCCGTTTAAATTTTTATGCTCTGTATGTAAATATATTTGTAATTACACATTTGTAGTTATAAATTGGATTAAAACATGAAGACTTTTAAGTACAATACTTTGACATTACTACAAAATGCACTTTTTTAAAAGTATGCTCCAGTGTAATTTTAATTAGTGTAAGATCTTTAATTTCATTAATATTATGTTATCTGGAAATCCTTTTTTTATGTACTTAACACCACAAGTGACAATAATAATTCAGTTAATGCCTTAAGATTTCTTATTTTAGAAAAGCCTGTTTGTGTCTATACATCATAGTTATTTTCTCTTTTGATTATTGTCTCCTATCAGTTGGAGGTGGTGAAGACTTGCGTATGTATTGGGTGGATTACCTAAGGAGAGCACATATCTTGGTGTACGTAGTGGACTCCTCTGATAGAGGCCGGCTCCCTCAGGCCAAAGATGAGCTCCATCGATTACTTAAAGTAGACACTGATCTACCAGTGGTGGTCTTGGGAAACAAGCAGGTAACCAAAGGTTCAGTTCTTGGTTTAAACTTTAACCATTTATAATATCAGTAAAGCTTCATATTGATTTCCTAGATCCTAGTTAAATGGATAGTTCACAGTAAAGCTGCTTAAATAAATTAAGCTTGATAGTTCATCCTAGTTTGAACATTGTTTTGATTTCAACATTCCATAATGCCTTCGTTTGTGTTCCACAAAAGAAAGTCATCGTTTTTTTTTTTGTTCTTTATCTCTTTATTGGAGCACCAGGGCCCTTGATTATGTTTCCATGCGAATCTCGAATAAAAGGATTTTTATACCCTCATCCAGGATAAGCCCGGTGCTGTTAGCGTCCCAGAGCTGCGTGAAGCTCTCTCACTGAGCTCGGTGAATGATCAGAGGAAGCTTTTCCTGCTGGCTGCTCAATCAGGATCTGATGGATTAAGCAGAACCTGCAGTCTCCAAAAGTTCCAAGAGCTGCTTCTGACATTGGTATGAAACCAAGCTGCCATTTGAAGGTTGGCACTACTGTGCCAGAAAAGACTGGCAAAGGGATCTCGAGGAATGAGGGAGCATTTGATGCATTGGTTTCATCCTTGAATCATGCAAGGAGTAAAGAGGACTTGCATCATGACAATGCAAATGTTGTGACATCGAAGGAGTTGAACAGAATGAATGCTGTGGGCATTACTGCTGCTAATTACATTGTACAACATCTCTTGTCATTAATAGGATTAATATAATAATTCAGTATTACAAAGATCACATTACATATGCTTTATATCTGCGTGTGGAGTCAACTTAGTGAATTACATAAAGAAACAAGAAATGACACTTTGCTTGAAAATGAATTCTCCTTGTTCATGTTTACCATATAGAGATTAAACCAAGTTATCCTTGCATGCCAGATTGTGTTATTGACAGTGAATACCTCAGGTAATTCTCTTTTCATAACTGCAATTTAGGCTTCAAATGGAGATTTTGTTTTGAAGTTTTGCACAGCTGTACAAAAAGTAAGGCCTCTTCACTGTGAAATGAATATGGTCTGCTTATACAGTGGTTTGAATTGCTTGCAAGAGCTAGTGGTATATAGGGAGAGCTATATGAAAATCATCTCACATTCAGTCTCTTGAAAAATATGGCTTAACCCATATCTATAAGCAAATGAAAGGCCTCTATGAATGCAAATGAATTGTTTTAGTATTATAGTAAGGGGTTTTGCTATGCTGAATTACACAGAACACTTACACATTTAATAATCCTGTAAATCCTATGTGGCTAATAATTTAACTTGTTTATTATATCCTTTTATACAATATAACTTGTGTAACAGATTTAGACCTATTGTTCACAAACAGTCACGCGCATTTTATTTAGCATGTACATGTAGCATGTGACATTTCTAAGAAACAGTTTGTAAAGGAACAACCACGTCTACAGATGCACTACTACAGCGCAAACATGAACAAATCTCTAATTATCTGTCTTAAATCAATGTTCTGGGTTCAGCTCTATCAACAAAGCTGTATGCAGACAATATCGGATTTCTCAGTTGTCTTTTTTCCCACAAAATCTTGCAGCTATACTTTTCAAACATTACTTTAATGGTATAATAATAACTTCATGCAATTATGAGATGCAGCTACATTTACCGTTGCTCTATAAAACTGGGGGGAAAAAAAACTAATTTCAGTAGTAAGAGTGAAACATTTTTGCATGCATATTTCAAGTTGGGTTTGCATCTTTCCACGCTAATTTGCAGAACTGGACCCGCAGAATGCTGCTTGGTTTAAAACCGACTATGTGTACTGCTTCACTACTGACAGTGAACAATGGATCTTTTCTACAGATAGTTTGCTAATGTGACTGCACATTTTACATTGTACTGAACAGATTTCTTTTCTTTATGTTGCATTGTATTGAGTTGTTTTCACTCCTGTGTATTATATTCTTTGCCAAAACACATTAAAACATACCCAGCAATAAAGCAAAATTTACAAAGTGTAATTTTATATGGAAGATTGTTTAAAAGTTACTATTCTTCAAGAAAGTTGTCATAGTATAAATAAACTGTTGAAGATTTTCTGTGTATACACACTTGACAGACACTAAGGTGACATTCTGACCACCAGTTTTTTGGCTGTGACATCACGTAGACTTCTGAGATTGCAGAGACTCAATGAACGCAGCATATTCCTTAGGATGACAACATTTGTATAATTCCACTTTTCGTTTAATCTGCTTCGGTGTGTCCTGGTAGTAGTTTTTCTCATCCCTTGCCATTGCCTGAAATGCCAATGAAACAATCAGAAACATATTAATGATTTTTTTAAATGAGTCGGAGGATCTTATCTCTTACCTTATAATCCTCATTGTATTCCTTCACCATGTATTGAACATATTCCATCAAGCCAGTGGAGCATGTGGTTTTGTTCCCACCACGGTGACTGGCCTCTACCTCCATTTCTACAATTTAGACACCAAATCACATTATGCAGCTCATGAAATCAAAGTTGAAAAATCTTGATAACAGATTTCAAAACCAACTGAGAGCGATTCGTTTTATACCTTCAATGACGTAGGGCTTCAATATCTTTGTCTCCTTTGGTTTACTTTCCATATCCTGAAATACCGTTAAAAGCGTTATGTTAACATAAGCAGAAAGGATTTGTTTTTAAATGCATTGTAACTAGTAATTCAAGCTTAATACTCGCCTTGATGTTTTTAATAGGAAGCATACCCTTCATCCCAAGTGACAGCCCCATGTCTTGTAGATTTTGTTTTACCGTTTTGCGTTCATCCCAAGCATTACGTATCTGAGGACTTGAAATCAGCCATGTTAATCAACCCATTTTGTGACAAATTTCATAATGCATGACACTGAATACAAGTCAACAGCAGATATTTCAAATGACAGTAACCTTTTATAAAAAGTAGCCTACAGTTAAGCATACTTAAAAAAAATGATACTAATACAAATATCTCGTTACATGGCATTTAAGAACTGCTGTACTACTGATCTAATGCAGACAAGCATGTATAATAAACTGAAATATACAGCTAATGTCATTTCTATTTAAACTTTGGTCATGCACTTAAATACGCTTGTAACTACGAAGTTAGGTTTTAAAATTGACTAACTTTAGAAGAATAAAAACTCCAATTAAAAAAATACGTTAAAGCTGGACAAAATACTTGTGTGTCATGAAAGTGTACATGTGGCTAAGAATGATTACATTAATACTAAATTGTACGCAAGAACAATTCTTTTATGATTTGAAGTATGAAAAATTAGGCATTCAATAAAACTAAAGCACACTTTCAATTGTGTTTTACAAGGATGCGCAGTAAAAAAGGTTGTTTGTATAGCGAGAGATCTTTTCTATTTGGCACGCAGTCGGTACACGAACTTACCATTCTATGTGCGGTTTGTTCTTTCTTTTCATCTTCCTTTTCAGTTTCTTCTTGTTGTTATTGTAATTAAACTTATTGCGATTGCGAGATTTTTTTATTTTACCCATTCTTGTATAACACACCAGTTAACAACTACCTTGACTCTTTACCACGCGTGTTTGGGAGACCACGGAAATACCTACTTCTTCTCCAAGGAGAAAACAAACCGACATTATTCTACATCGCCACCTGTCGGAACCTCGGCAAGATGTGTAACAGTATTTGTTAAAAACAAAAACAGAGTCGAGTTTTGTCACACAGGGGCCTGGGGCCGGTTCCATAAAACAATTTTACCAAATAAGCCAGGCTTATGGCAGATAGTCTGACTTATGTTAATACAAATGAACTGGCAATAAGTCAGACTAACTCAAATAAGCCTGGCTTATTTGGTAAACTTGTTTTATGGAACAGGCCCCAGGTGAAATAATTTGGTGTAATCGCGAATAAAAAAAAGACAGGTCCATAAAAATAAAGAACATTAAACAGTTTGTTCAGTTCAGCTTGCATACTTTAGGTTAAACTAATACGAGGAGGCAGCATTTATTGATAGCACGTTTTATAGATGTAGCTTTGAGTCAGACACGTTATTCTTCAAGGCCTAGCAAAATATGTGGTTGTTGTTGATGATGATGATTAAATTTAGATTTAATAGATTACTAGGTTTTAATAATCAGTGTAAGTTAACAGTTTTACCTCTAGATGGTGTTATAAACTAAGTATTGCAATACAAGTAAGCGGTTTTATTTCGTTTGCATTGAACATCTGCAGTTCATGTACATACAAGTTCAAAGCTGCACATGGTATGTGTTGTGGCACGCCATGTCTGAAAAAAATGTGCATTTGTCTCATCAAAGAAAAGATATGACAGACACCACCGACTTAAACAAATATATATTGTTATAATACTTGACTATAATAAACAGTTAGTGCAGAATTCGTAAATACTATAACATTTTATGAAAGTACAAAGATAGCGTTTGATAAACTAGTCTGGATTGTGACAACCTACTATGGCGAAGAGCTGCAGGTCATGAATATTAAATAGATCACGTGATGTTTTTATAAATTGTAAGATTGTATTGCTACACAAAGCAAATGAACAAAATAATGACTATTAAGTTACTGTAAAATGCTATTTATATACATAACAAATTAAATAAAACAATATAAAAAAAATAAACGCTATTTTTCCGTAATATATTTTTTTTAAATCTACATATTATCTATGATGTTTCTATTATAAATAATAGACGTTAAGAAGAAACACAAACCAGACAATTATACAGAGATATTAATAAGAATCACTACCTAATGTCATCCTAATCTTATAAATATTTATAAGTTAAACTTGAGTTTAGGACCGTTCAAGCGGGACGCTCGAGGTTGGTTACTAAGCAACGTCAGCGAGTCTCATTAATATTCATGAGCTTGGGCTTTGCCATAGTAGGCTCTACGATCGACGTAAGACTGAAACTTCTGGGCGGAGAATCAGAGAGGAGCGAAACGGCAGAGCGGAGAGTCATTCAGGGTTAATAATATTCCGCCGTGGGGAGGAGCGGGGGAGGACACACACAGACACACACATAAACTGCCAACCCGGCGACGAGGTTGGGCCTGCGGTGCCTGCCTGCAACCCAGGAAACATGGAGCTCGAGAATATCGTGGCCAACACTGTTCTGCTGAAGGCGAGAGAAGGTAAGACATGACAGCCCGCCTGATCATTGTCACTTTTGACAGCTGTTATCCTCAAACGCCGTACTATCTGTCTCAAAAAGATGGGGGATTCCCCCGAAGGAAGTTAGGCCAAAAATGACAAGAGCAATGCAATAAATGCATGCTTTATGATGCTTTTTTATTTACGAATCACTGGATCAAACCTGAGGGTTAGACGGTGATTGAGGTGTGTTGCTCGCAGCTTGCTTTGTGTTCATAACCTTGAGCAAAAAGAAAAAAAGATGGACCTGTCAATCAAAAAACACCAAAAAAAAAACAAAAAACATATCCGTTTCTTTCAAAACCTTGTTTAGATTTTTACAACGTGTTGGTGAAAAGTCCAAGTTTCTATATAACGTTAAAGGAGGAGCGATGTTATTGACAACAGTCATTTAGTGCCTGTGTGCTGGAGATAAGCGCCTGAATTAACTGAACCTTTTGAATTAACGGACCCTCTGATTTTCAAAAGTGTTTTTCTAAATTGTAAACCAACTAGAGAGTGAGACAGCATTCTCAATAAAATCGGTCTTGTGGGGAATTCCAGTTGTTCATCTTTTTTTAACGGCAGGTGTATTTCTCAAACATGAGGGAATCCTGTTTTCTTCTTGTCCGTGTTCGAACGTTATTGGGCGGCATACATGGGTTGCTACATTTGTTGCAGTATATGTTTAATTACCATATAAAATTATACAGCGTCTTTTAAACGGTGTAAGAGGCATGTATGCGATTTTGTGATGGTACACTGGTTACAAATCACAAAACAGCAGTTAACTTCATACTACATGTAATAGGCAATGTATTGTCTATTACTGTTGTTCACAGTTCTCAAGCATTTTTGAAAGCTAGTTTCAGTTTAGACACTGCTGTATGATTGCTTAACATGTGGTCTCTTCCCGTTTTAAGATGACATTTTACATCAGCCTAAGTAGGGAGGGCTGTATATTTATGTTGCCCGTTATACATTTTTATTTTATGTAAGGAAACATGTCCGCATCTTTTTAAAGTGTGAGGGAACTTTCGACATTCTGTTAATTACTGAAGTTTTGAATTCTATCTCAGTCTGTAAACACAAACAGATAAAGTCAGTATCAGAAATGCACTTTGTTGCAATTTTGCACAGCAGACTTGCATGTAAAGCTGCAGTTGGTAACCTTTTTTTGTATAAAAATTAGTTTTTGTTCAACCAAAAAGGTACAACAAGGTAAGCTTGTATAATTATCTCAAATTTTAGTGCTACTGATAGGCTTTAGAGGAAATACAAGCATGCTGCAATTCATCTTTATGTCATGTCTGGAAACAAAAAGTAGGAGTCCTGGCTAGTCGGCTATAATAATGCACATGGGGATGCTGCAGATGGTGGATCATTAATAGCGTTTTCTCACAGCAGCTGGAATAATTGAACATATCATTTTGATGGCAGACAGTCATCAGTGACAACTGGTAATTCACCCCTAGTCACCTGTAGTTTACAGGTAAAGCTAACACACACTAAATACACTTAGTCACAGAATGCTGATGTTCTTAATGTTAACATTTTGAGAATAAAGTATATCAATAATAACAATTTGCATGGTTTGATGTAATATGCATAAGCAATTGTTAGACTTGGAATGGATCGTAATGCTTTTTTTCTCAGTTGCTCAGAACAAAAGTGGTGTTACTTAATGGTTCAGATTCAAAACATCACATGCATCCGCACAGAGGAGCCGTGGTGATGTGCCGCCCCAATGTAAAAATGATAATTCCACAAATAACTGCAGTGGCAAGTTTCAAAGAGGCAAGATTTAGGGGCCGCACCTTTATAGTGCAAGTTAAGTTACAAAAATTAGCAAATGAAATCCTGTCATTCTAATAGGAAACAATTGGGAGTTTTTGTGTGAAAGCAAAAAGTTCCTCTATACTGATTTTGCTGTGTTAAAGGTCATCATGTGAATTTGCCACACTGACCAACTGAAAACTACTTTGTTTGAAAGTATTAACATTTTTTTGCTAATCTAATGTCTACAAATACGGCTTATTTGCTCCTTTTATCCTAACAACATGAGATGTGTTTCGTGTCACATTGCTGTCAGGGATTTATAGGGCTTGTTGCATTTTCTTAGAAGAGCTCTTCCATCAGAACAAGGAGGATGAGTGTTTGCCAACAATTTTATATGATCTGTTCTATATTTTCTTGGTGATTTATATTGTGAATAATTTGATGAGAGTGGCGCCTTTTAGTTGCTGTGCTGAAGGCATGTTTTGCACACGGTGAATGGAAGCCTTTCACCTCTGCACTGATGCTGCATAGACGATATATTTCTTAAGCCATTTGCATCTTGGCAACTTCCCACAACGACAGTGCCGGGGGTTTGCTACTGTACCCGTACCATCATAATCTCTTAACTGCAAAGCATTTGTTTGAATTGCAAATAGAACACCATGGTGTTAGCTTCCTGTTAGCTTCCACTCCTGGCTGACTTGACGTATTAATTATTCGTGAGTTATATCTTTGAGGTGAGTTGAGGTACAGTGCCTGGGCTTGCACAACAGATTTCGATTATGTAAGATAATAAGGATTCACAGCTGGGCTCATCTAGTGTCTCTCATGTGGGAAAGTCTTTGTTGGAACATACAGTCGTGTTTTTGAACTCCTATCAGATTGCAGTCACAAGCTTGTCCTGTACATTTGTAATGATTGGATCTGCCACCCTCCCATCCTATCCCATTAGCGTTGAATCTATTCCTCAAATCCCCTCATAGCCTAGCAACAATGCAAACACCTGGCTGCAGCTTTCACAAGAGTCTTCTCCATTCCCAGGGAGTGTGTCCCGCGCACAGCATCGCTTCCTGACCTTTCCCCGCGCAGTCTGTTGACAAGCGCATCAGGCCCAGCACCTGGGCCAGTCATTCTAATCAGGGAGCCCGAGCTGTCCTGGTGACGTCAGCGTGGACTGGCGCGGGCCGGTGGGACATTCTCATGGCATTGGCGTGATTCTTTTCCTGAATTCAATCCAGGGACTTGGACATGGATAAACAAGAAAGACTACATCTTAAGCCAACTCGTGTTAGACTAGAATATATCAGTGTGAATAATATTTTAGCACTGATTGCCATGTGTTTGTTGCCCTTTAGCAAGTGTGCCTTCCATTCTTGGCAGAGTTTCATTGATGCAAACACTTTACATTTTGCACAATCGGGATTATTTACTCTGTCAGCCTCTTAAAGAGCCCTCATGATGGTATGGGAACTGTAATACAGTATGTAATGTAAAAAAGTAACAATCACAAATGGCTTAAAGTAACAATCACGTTGGCTTTAAGGAGCCATATGTATTTTCTAGCAAATGTTTTTCCAAATCATTTCTGTTTGGGTATGATCTTGGGTATGATGACGCATCTCTCCTACATGACATGAATGTCAGAAAGAAATGATTTAATGGTTTTTACATCATGATGTGTGAGTAGGTTTATTGACTGTCATTAGAGGAATCGTCTGTACATCTAGGAATTTCTTTTTATCTCCAAGTTCAAAGCTAACTGGCATCTTAGCCAGTCCGAAGCTTCTCTTAAAAGGAAGAGATGTCATTGCCATCACACAATGTCAAACATCCGTACTATCATGCATACCAGAATCCACTTGATAAATGTTTTAAACATTGATGAAACCGTTTAAAGAAGTCTTATTTTTCTAGCTTTCAAATTAAACAATCACCTGTATATTACTTGCATTACATGCTGATATAAGCGTATTCATATCCCATTCTGTCTTCGAAAGCCCACCTGTGTTAAGATAGTAATCTAATAGCATTTTAGAGCCTGTATGCAGTTCCTGCCTCTAATTTGATCTTTGCTCGATTCCTTTGCAGGAGGGGGTGGGAACAGAAAAGGCAAGAGCAAGAAATGGAAACAGATGCTTCAGTTCCCTCACATAAGCCTGTGCGAGGAGTTACGTCAAACAATAGGTACTCACCTTATTTTTATCTCATACGTGACTTATATGAGCTAATATATAAGTCACTCATGTCATATGAACAAATGTAGAAACAAAAAGAAAGTCATTTCTTTAATTATTAGATTCTTGGTCATTTTCATGGGGTCCTTATATACTTCTTTTTACAAGATATAATATAAACCCCTATAATATTAGTGTCCCTACTATGTCTGTGAATTTTCAGCCCAAGAATCGTTTATTATGCCATACTGTAAAGGAACCTTTTTGGGAGGAAGCCTAGGGCTGCCACTTTAATAGCTGATTAAACATTAGTTGCCAAGAAGAGGCGTATTCAACCAGGTGTTAATTAGTCGGTTAGTCGCAGAAAAAAAAGAATTATGTAGGGCTGTAATCAACCAAAAAAATCTTGGTCGACTGAAGTCCTGAAACTTTCGACTAAAAATCGACTAAAAATGACGTTGTGGAGAAAAAAAAAAG
>JAUMHI010000067.1:8253349-8267196 GCA_032359435.1 Enteromius unitaeniatus
CGACCAATCAGAATTTTGGTCGAACCAGACCGTATCGACCAATTAATCGACTAATCGACTGGGACGTTACAGCCCTAGAATTATGTTGCACTTTATACGTTTTTATTTTATAAAAGGAAACATGCCAGCATCAACAAGTGTGAGGGATCTGAGGAATCCAGAAATGCACTTTGTTGCAATTTTGCAGAGCAGAGATCCATGCTAAGCTGCAATTGGTAACCTTTTTTGGTTAAAAATGATGCAAAATCAGTTCCTTACAGTGGCAGCGAGTGGTTGTGTACTTATCATTTATCATGCCATACTGTAAAGGCTTCTTTTTGGGTGGAAGCCTAGGGCTGACACCTTAATAGCTGACTAAACATTAGTTGACAAGAAGAGGCTTATCCGACCAAGTGTTTGTTAGTTGGTTAGTCGCAGAAAAAAAAAGTTAATGTCCGTGACCGACAAAATGTTGAAAGGTTTAAGTAATAGCAACTTCACATGCTGATCGCATTAACTATAACTTATGTATAGTCACAAACTTAACAAAATGCTGGTTTTGTAAAATCAAGAAAAAACAAAGATGATGTGCTTTTTTTGCCGTCTCAATTTCTGAGGACTGGAAATCGTAACAAACATCTAACTCAGCATAGAATATCTACTTGATCTATCCATCTATATAGAATATATAATTTTACAGCTTGCACATTGGTTACTCCTTCAACAACAAACTATTCATCTGTTTTTGATTCATCATCTCTGAATTTTTTATTTTCATATCTCACTCGCATGTGGCGTTGCAGATCTTCGTCATCATAAAAAGATTATTCTAATGTTTTTTTTTTTTTTTAAATCCTTCTAATATATGTTTTTTAAGCGCGTATATGTCAAATTATGTCTGTGAGAGTTAACAGCTGCGTGTCAGTGTATTAGATCTGAGAAACATCTTTTGGACACGGCAACAACACACTATTAACTCAACCAAGTTTCGCCTACTCCTTATTTTTTGCATATGCCTTAAGCAAGAATTATTTAAATGAAGGATATTGTGATGGAAGAAGACATTTAAAGGAGTTCAGAAACAGTGCTTAGTAATATTAATAAACTTGCAAATGTTTTTCATCCAGCATTGAAAAAAACATTGAATTACAAACTTAAGGAAGTAAACAAGCATAATAGTTCATTAGACACCTTTGATAGATCTTGTAAAAAGCAATATGCCAATATGTAAGGGAAAGTCAATTCTAAAATAATATATAAATAGTATAATATATTAGTTCAGCTGTTTTCAGTCACTAAAAATTAACTTTTTCTATATTGCCCAAAATGCAAAAATTATAATAAAAGTAAACCGGGATGTTGAGAATGTAGATTGGCCACAGAGTTTCATGCCTTCGTCAGCAACAAAGTACATGGGTTAAATGTGCGACTGTTGTAGAGGAGAGGAAACTGTGGCTGGGCCAGAAAGAGGAAGTTAACTGTCATTTTTTTTGTTTGTCACTTAACCCTTCTCAAGAAGAAAAAAAACTAAACAAAACTGTGAATTGTGCAGTTATCATCTTTGATTTCACACCAATAAATGAATACTAGATACATTTTGCAGATGAATTGAAAACTAAGCTGTTTAGAGTTTTTATTCAGATTTTTATTTACAGTAGGCTAGTGTGTGCCTTGTGATCAACTTTTGCTGAATCAGTTTCCTTTAGAAATCACATAGATGTTCTTACCAAATGTACTGTTGCAATCTGCATCTGAATATTCTCCCCACTTCTGCACCTCCTAACTCTGTCGGTTCAATATTAAAGGAAATGGACAATTCAAATAGATCTGATGTGACGAGAACAAAAACTGCTTTGACTGTTAATGTCATGATATTAGTATTCTGTCACAGATTTGTCTGTTGACTGCACAGATTGTGGCGGTAATATCAGTGCTGTTGCAGGATGGTTGTGGAAGAAACCTGAGGTGTTGCATAACACCTCTTAACTTCCTGACCATTGCTGATGTGATCTTGAGCATGTGCAATGCCAGGGAAATGTAGCATTTCCCTCCACTCTCAAAACAAAAACTTCTCTTCGTATCTAAATCACATAAATAAAAATGCTCCGATATGTGCGGCAACCAGATGTTTGCATTTGCCTGCAAATGTAAATGTTTCATGGCTGTGCAGTAGTGTGTGACCATTCTGTGGTTTTCATTATCATTCATGGCTGTAACAAACCGTGTGGGATGAGTTACCTTTCATATTTACTACTACTTAAGAGTTAGAAGATGGTTCACACCCTAAAACCATGTATAGCTAAGCAAACCTGCAATAATTCTGCGATTTTCTTTGTAAATGCCATGTACAGTGGACGTACAAAAAAGTCCCTATTAGTTTAAATCCAATCATATCATTTCCTCTAAATTTGAAGGCTAATTCACCCTAATGTCACCAGATTCAGTAGCTGAGTTGTGGTTAGATGGGAATCAGCTGTGAGCCGCCCCAGAGTCTACTCTGGGAAAGCATTGATTCTTGATGCTGAAGAAAGCTTCCTCTGTTTCCCATTATCCAGTTGTATTAGCGTAATACCTGACTTAACCAGAGTTCATTGGTGAAACTGGTTCAAAAGGAAACAGTCCTAAGAATATTAACCAACTTCACTTGAGCAGGAAGTGAAACACTTGGTGTATGTGCGTGCGCTATTGTGCCCATCGCACATCTCAACGTTGTGCTCACTTACTTCCTGTTTCCTTTGTTATAGGTACTGTCTCAAGCTGTTCCAGCAAGTTTTTTTTTTAATTACTACAATAATTATGACTGAGCAATACCGTAACACTTTTGTGAATAATCCAATTTCCCATCTAACTGTGGTGCCTCTTTAGTTTTATGAGAATCACATTGGCTTCGCCTTAGGTGTGTGAAGCAGGAACTTAAGTGCAAAACCACAAATGAAGGCCCAAACAATAGAAACATTGAAAATGCTTAAAAGGACACTAAAAAGAGCTAAAGAAATAAAGGTCCCCTGTAGGCATCTGATTATTTTAAACCTTTCACGCCTGGGGTGTTCCCATCCCTGTTAATGTGCTCATTCAATAATACCCCTTTTTATCATTTGACATTGTGAACACATCATGTCTTGCCACATTGCTTCTAGGGAGGCTAAAGATCAGTGCGATTCTTCAGACACTTTGTCAGCAGGGTTACAGTATATAAAATGTTCCTTATAAACAAGTATGCGTCTAAATATCTGCTTTCTCTTATAGTTTAATGTTTGATATGTAACAGTGAGTAGCGACAAAGGATGTACATTTATATTCCAATTGTCAAAACAACCTCATAAACAAAATCTGACCATTTATTGTCTTGAAGAACCAATCGTTTGTACAGTTTTAATGATGCAACAGAGTTGAACCTGTGTTATGTAGTATTCATAATGCACATTGTTTTAAAGGAGAAATTGTTGTCTTGGTAGTGTTTTATTTAAATATTAACAACTTCAGTATGTCGTCTAGCCCAGACGAGCCAGAAACACTACTGCTATAATGTTGTGATGATGATCCTGCCTTTCTTAAACCCTACCAATAAATAATATAGTAACGTGATGTGTTATTATAATGAACGTCCCATTTTTGTTCAAAAATCTCTTCCTCCACTAGAGTGCATGCTGTATTGACCGAATGTTATTGCGATTATTTTGGGGGATTCTTCAAATAAAAATGACTTTATTTTGAAGCAAATGACAAATTTGCTTATAGTGGGGTTTTTCTTTTTTGTACTGGCCACCTAGCTGATTTAGGCCTGATGAGGGATTCATAACGATTTTCATATTTATGTGAGGTGCTAAGTTCACAGCAGTGACAGAAATGAACTTTCCATTAAAGGTGCAGTAAGCAATTTCTGGGAAATCCTGTTGATATTTGAAATCACCAATATAAACACACCACTATCCAAAATGAACTTGCTTGCCCCACTCCCGAAATTCATGAACATGCTATGCAACAGAGGCACCTCCACTCTCACAAGCTCATTACTGTAGTTGGAACCAGCTTCCAGAAGAGCTCAGATGTGCTAAAACATTAGCCACATTTAAATTCAGACTCAAAACCCTGTTTAACTGTGCATTTACTGAATGAACACTGTGTTGTGTCCGAACTGATTGCACTGTATTTCATGTATTAACCTTTTCTATTTTTAAGTCTTTTATTTTCATTTTAAATCAGCTCAGAGGTAGTAAAAATGTGTTTACTGCAATCACAATTGCATTAATGATACAGTGTTTTCAATGGCATTCTAACCACATTCAGTGAAAGCATGCGTTCTCAAGGTGCGTTTTTCTTTTTTTATTTCTTCTTTGTCAGGATGAGTTTCATACATTCGCACATTATTAACAAAGCAGTTATGATATCATGAAAGACAATGCATAGAACACATGACAAATATGTAATTTGATCACTTGTAGCTTTTGTTATAAATGTGACCACTTCAAAGACATTTATTGTCATGTATATTTTGAAATGCTCTCAGGAGGAACTTGATTTTAACTACATTATATGACTCGAATCCTGAAAATTTGCCTGAGAATTTTTATTCTCTCCATAATAAACTGCAAACTGGTATTCAGGTCTTGCTTTATTCAGTTCTTATGTTTATGATCCTGTCCTGAAGGATAAAAACGAGCCGTGTTGTACTTCTTTTTCTTGTTTCACATGGAAATATGTCATTGTGGAAGTAAAGTTGTTTGACTAATTGTTGAAATCCTTTGAAATGTTTAAAATAGCAATCACAGCTACATATAAACGTGATGGAACAAAGTGCAGATAGATACAAAGATTCAAAGACCATTTTTTTCACATCTTCATGCAAGACAGTGTTTCCACGCTTGTTCTGTCTTGCCTAATTGTTGTGCTTGAAATCTATTGGTATTCTCATGGAAAAGGTCGTATGGGAAAGCCTTGGGAATTTTTCACCCAGTTGTGTCAGATTGTGATGACAGACCCAAAAGGAATTGAGAAAACATGTCTGCATTGGCTTTTGTCAAAGGTCATGCTTCAATTGTATATAGCAGTAAGTGTCTGTTTTTGTCGTTGATTCTTAAGTTAGAGGTGTCTACATGGTGCTTCAGGCCAGGCTACATCAGCTTTTTTTAGATGCCTTTTAATGTATTAAAACACAGCCGCTTTGGTTGGCACCTCAGGAAGCTCTCAGATTTCCTGTTTAAATGCAAGAAACCAAAAACTAACCTTCATGACAAATGACAACATGCCCAGAAGCACACTCTAATCCACCCAGACATCTCACAGTCAGGAAGGTTAAGTGATTTTCACTTCTGACAATAACAAACCAGCTCAACACGCATCCATGCCAAGGCACATATTCCAAACAGTCATTATGGGGCCCATGGTTTCCATGTTAGGCTTCAGTGGGCTTTTGTCTATATGGCTTTTGTGAGCCACCTTTGTTCTCGTCACATTGCA
Source organism: Enteromius unitaeniatus (assembly GCA_032359435.1). Classification (NCBI taxonomy): domain Eukaryota; kingdom Metazoa; phylum Chordata; class Actinopteri; order Cypriniformes; family Cyprinidae; genus Enteromius; species Enteromius unitaeniatus. The sequence goes on from JAUMHI010000067.1 coordinate 8,258,786, forward strand.
AATGAGCCTTTCAGGTTTATGACATTGACTGTATATTTCTTTGGCTGTATATTTGACTTTGTTATCACAGAATTGCCCCACTATCTAAACAATGACAAATGAAAATCTAATATCACCCAGTGGAGTTTTTATGGTGTTGATCTTCTAGTTCTTCTAGTGATTGTTTTTCACCTGCGTAATCTTGTATTCTAATAAGGTTGTCATGACAATGAATTGATTTCTCAATTCCAAAAGTTATACCACATGTTTTTTTTTTGATTTGGATTTTTATTTTGGTGAACATGGACTTTTGACTGTTAAAGGCCTGATTCAAACACTGAACACTCATACCTCTGGACACTGTTACAGACATAATTGTCTGTGTTTACAAGGATACTGGCCAAGACAAGCATTTTAAAGGATTAGTTCACTTCCAGAATAAAGATTTCATCGTAATTTAATTATTCCCATGTCATCTAAGATGTTTGTCTTTCTTCATTCGAAAAGAAGTTAAGGTTTTTTTAGGAAAATATTTGAGTATTGTTTTCCATAAAGTGGACTTGAACCCAACTTCAGTGGGTTGAAGGTCCTCACTGAAGATTTAATGCATCTTCAAAAAGCTCTACATGAACCTTATACCATAGAGAATAATTAATTAACTAGTGAAACAAACAGTCATTTTCTAGAACTTACAGTATTTACTTTTTTGCTGCAAATGCTTGTCTTGCACTAGCACTACAAAACGAATGTGAAACATCATGCATTAAGCAATCACATTGGAAAGGTCAAGTTTGGTTCGTTCTTTGTCCATGTACTTCGGTTCAGAAAGGTGGGGTAGGACAAAAAAGTCTATTTAATTTTCTGCTCCAACTTAAGAATGTAAAGAACATTTGACTTTCTTTGCATGTTGCATTGTAAACACAGGGTCAGTGCTTCAACCTACTTCATATGTGATCTTTCCAACATATATTTTTGTGTAAATGGCTTTAATATTTAGTGGATGGCACGCACGGTCTACGAAACACAGGACGTAATATTATGTTAGTTTTAATAAATAAAAATGTGGGGGGAAAAATCTAAGAAATTTTTTTTTTATTGTTTTTTTGCCGTATCGAACACATATCGAACCGTGACACACACATAAAAGTAAGAGGGAAAAGAAGAACTTAAAAGAATAATTATTTATTAAAATACATTATTATTCATCATCATGAATGAGTCATTTACGCACACTGATATTAGTAAGAAAATGCAGCCTGTGTTCTATAATACAGTAAACTATTATGTAGCTCTACAGTCAGATTTGTATTTGCTTACATTCAGATGTTTACATTTACATTTATTCATTTAGCAGACGCTTTTATCCAAAGCAACTTACAGGTGGGGAAAACAGCAGCAATTAGTCCTAAAGAGGCAAACAACAACTTAGGAAGTGCTCATTATATCGTAAAAACAGGCAGTGTTTAGATAGGTGCACGCTAGAAAGGGAGAGAAGGGATAGAGGTTAAGAGAAGTTTTTTTTGTTTTGTTTTTTTTTTATGTAATGCTACATTATGCTACAGTGCAATATTTTCAGTGATTAATGTCCCATATTTAAGTGAAATTTAAAGTGTTTTTTGGTGCTTTTTGTCATCTGACAGCAACAATTAACTTACTTATAGTTAGGAAAAACGCTGCATAGTTTGAGAAGTTGGAGAAAAAAGAATTTGGAATAACATTGAGATTGGTAAGTAAGAATCTATTTGCCAAGCTAGTATTAGTTAAGATTCTCGGAGACACCAGCATCTCATTCTAGGCATCAGTATCAAAAACACATTGTATGCTGTTGGCCACCATTAATTTTCAACAGTAATGCAGAGGACAAATAATTCTCTAAAGAGATCTCATCTTCTCTAATTAAAACAAGCATATATCAACAGCAGTAAAGCTGATTGTTATCTGCAGTACAGCTTTGCGCTTTTTTGCCAGCAGCCTTATGAAGTAGCTGTAAGCTCTCCATGTATTTATGCGGCATTGCTATCAATACCAGCCTCCTACACACTGCCTCTATATCGCTGCAGGTCCACACACTCCCAATTGCCTCTGTGTAAATCCTACTGTCTCTTTGCATATACCTGAGCAGCAAATGCAAATCTCAGCCAGTGGCCACTGCCTTCCCACTCTGTTCACTTCAATGCATTTTCTCTTCATAATCACACTCATTTCAACCACTCTATCAGGTATGTGTGGTTTGCCGGCTATGTTACTGCAAGGATTAATTAATTGTACGTTAGGCAATGCTCATACTTGCTCTTATTGACGGAGCTCTATATATCAAGCGTTACAATGAATCTGTTATGTTTGGCCATTTTTAGTTTATTTACTGATAATCGTGGCTTTATTTTGGATTTTGAGAAATATAAAAAAAGAAAAGTAAAAAAAAAAATATATATATATATATTAGTGTAAAATAATTGGGCGTTTAAATTTGGTAATTGTTGTGGAAATCTACATAATCTACATAAATGAATCATCTTACATGTACTGTGTATCTACATGTTGACCACTTGCCACTCGATCTCTAAATTTTAGACGATGATGCATTAAAAAAAAATGTGTTTGTTTTATAAATGACATGTTTCATTAAATTAAAATAAATTAAATAAATGTTTATGCAAATAATAAAACTTCAGCACACTGAGCATGTTCTCAATGTATACTGCTCAATTACTTCTGCATAACTAATTCTCAATCATTTCTGCATATTGTTCATCCTGTGTACTTTTAAGAAAATATGAGTACGTTTCAGTGCTTGATTTATGGACATTTTTTCTTTATCTCAGACTCTTATCTCTTATCTCTAAAAACCTCAAGCAAATCTGCCCTTCTAGATCTCAGTATCTGCCATTGCAAAATTGGCATTGCCATCTAATCAGTATGCAATTACTGTGCATTATTTTTGAATTTGGCTTAAAAGGAACAGCTTTACCAACCTAGGGGTGTGCCTTTAATATTTTTAGGATGTTGTCGATGATATTGTCCATTTCCTTGTGGTCAACTAATGGTTTTGTCTCTTCAGTTTCCTTTCCAAAGCGAGAAGAAGAAAGGAAAGTGCTATTGATTTTTATTGCATTCATCGATTGTCTCAAATGATATTTACTCATTTGTGTGTGTGCATTCTTAACTCCACCTTTTCAAAGCCCTTAGTCACTGTGTTTCATGTTGCTGTATTTCCACAGAGAAAGACTACAACAGCCTTTGTGAGAGGCAGCCAATCGGACTCTTTCTATTCCGGCAGTTCTGCGACACCAGACCGGAGTTGAGGCGCTGTGTCAAATTTTTGGATGCTGTGGTGAGAAGCAGACCACCAATTATTCTTCACTTAACAAAACATTTTTCTTTCTTCTCTTTACAAACAATCCGCTTGGATACAGTGAAACTAGCAAGTTGAGGGTAATTGTAAAGCAATTTTAGAATTGTTTGTTACCCTGTTTGGTCAATGTGGTGCTTATGTAGACTAATGAAGGATTTCATTAGAAATCCCAGATTTAAAAACTTGTTAACTGAATAGAACAGCTCTAGCTTTGGAAATGGTCTTCACAATGCTGTTCACACAAAGGCCAATAACTAACTTTAATAATCATTTTTATTTTATGAGTATAGGGAAGTTCACACTACAGATATAGCGATAAGGACACAGAGGAACAATATTATTGGAGTCACTTTTAGAACATTTAATTTTTTTCTAGCTGATGAGTGATTTAAAAACATTTAACAGTCACTTGAGTCCACCTGAAATGAAAGATATTTCATTTAAAGCAACAGATGCCATGATTGAAGTCTGTAAGTGTGGGCGCAGATGTAAATCTCACTCGCTGCAAATTATATCAGTTTATATGTATATCAGCCTTATGTCACTCTAAATCTGTGCTTCTTAACTGGTAGTCCATTAAATGAAATAAAATTTAAAATCAAATTAAAATTGAAATAGTCCCCTAAAATAAAACTAAAAGCTTTCAAGGCATAAAATGCTTGTACAACAAGCTGTAAAATGCAGGATGTAAGCAAATACACTGACCTAATACAGAAAGTGAACTTTCAGTCAAGTGGACTCTTAAACTGTCCTTTATTACTATTGAGCCTTGTAATAGAGTTCCTCCTGCTTGCATGTATTTACTGTAGAGCATTTCAGTTCCAACAAATATGAGCTTCCTTTTCTGTTAATCTGCAGCCTAAAAAGGCTGTTGCCTGTGACTCAGATTTTCTCTGATTTTGAACAGGGCAAATATTTTTTTGAATCAAATCAATCATACGGACATTAATTTTGCCTCGTTTATAAAAGTTTTCTGCTTCTATTTGTTTTTCTGCCTTCGCCATTTTTTTAGAAGTTGACCTAACTCTATACAGGAATTTTGGGGTTGCATCTGCAACACTGCTTCTACCTTGAGTGAATACCCACTAGCAAGTGTAACTTATAAGAAATGTCTGAATTTCTCTTTCACACCCATAACTTAAAAGCTTGACATTGGTGGTAAAATTCAAACAAAAAAGCATTTTATGGCAAATCTTCTATTTGTAAATATTTTGACGTGACATGCCATTTCAGATATGAAATGCAGACTACCGCTTACTCTGTTTCTGCAAGCGAGAACATAAATATCACAATGTGCATGTCGCCTTTCACATACATGTGCACGCCCACGTGAAAAAAAAAAAAAAAAAAAAAAGGTATTTGCTCCACTTTTTGACGTTGCATGTTCAGTTGAGAATCCACTGAACCACTACTTTTTGAAGTGTTATAAATAAATGTGAACATAAAACCAGATTGTACACCCCGTTCTGAAGCAAATATGAGCGGTGCTGTGGGTGGTTGCAGCACATTGCTATGTGATTGCTTCAGTGGTTGCTTGCCGATCCAAGTCAAAATCTGGTCCCTCCTTCAGTGTTTGCGTGTTTTTCATAGACTTGCGACCACAGTCAGTTGCATGTTTGGAAATGATCAAGACAAGTAATTGATTGGTATGCATTTTAGTCAGGTGGTAAAGCCTTCAGCGATGCCGATCAGAAAATAAGGCTTTGTAGAAATGTCCCCTCATATAGGTTATGTAACATAATGTTTGTGATAATGTGCTGAAAAATCTAGTTTTGTTGTATAGTTTTGCTAGGGATTTCATTTCATATTGCTTTTGACCAGTGGCGGATACTGGTCTGTCAAATAGGGGAAGCTCATTTTCGGCCTACATCATAAATTGTGTATATTTGTGTGAAATGTATGATGAAAATCAAGCAATTTCGCCAAGCAAATATAAAGAAATAGGTTGCAGCAGTTTTTATTTCGATTGAACATGTGAAATCCGTGATGGGACTGAGCGCGAATAGCTTCAGCGATTCCTTATAGTACAAAATCGCTGTCAGTCAAAAGGAGATGCAATCTTTCGACAGACCCTCCAATCATCTCGCAGAAGCTCTGAGTCCAGGCCAGCCCACTCCTCATTTGCTCCTCATTCACCCCCAGAGACGCTGAGCGTCCGTGGGCGGGACATAAACGCAGCGTTTAACCAATGACGTCTAGTTTCAAAGCACTGGAAAAAAAACGTTCAAAGCAGCCGCATTGAAGTCAACGGACGCTGGGCTTCAACGGGAAAATGCACTGTAACACTACGGGAATGTATGTGAAGAAAATCAATATATAACTGATTCTGAACGAACTTGTCTTTGAACGTTTTCTAACGCATTTTTAGTCAATAAAATGTTAATACAATAGTACATAATTTGACCATTAATTTGGTGACATTATAGGGGAAGCTGAGCTTCTGCTTTTGACTAGACATTGTATTCTTCAGAACATTAAGAAGTTATAAAATTATGTTGGAATCAACTAAATGGTTTGAAATCCAGTCATCCGTACAGCTTCGATATGACTTTGGATTGACTGTTAAATGTGCGATATGGGGGGTTTTGTTGTTTGTTTGTTTGTTTTTTGCTTTGCTTCATATTTTGTTTTGTTTTATAAGTTTATAAATAATGAAGAATGTAGATATCACAAATATTACAGCTAATTATACTCCATCATTTCAGGCGGAGTATGAAGTAACGCCAGATGAGAAAAGGAAGGAGTGTGGACAGGAGCTACAAGACAAGTACCTCAACGTGAAGGTATATTATAATTTAAATGAAGTTGTTGTTTTTTTGTTGTTGTTGTTTGTTTTATTCATAGCATAATTCACAAGCTTGTAAGCATTCATTTGTGTTTAACGGATATTTCATGTTCTAATTCTTCCATTTGCAGTCAGAGGACTATGTCCCTGAGGTAACAGAGGAGATGGTGACTAAGTGTGCAGAACGCTTGCAACAGGAGGCATGTAAAGAGCTCTTTATGGAGTGCACCAAGTGAGTCTTTTAGACAGGAAACTCTTATTATCCCATTAGATGGCCATAGTAGATACTCCTACACTGCCATTGTCTGACAAACACATGGCATCAGAGCAACGTCTGAGTAAAACGAAATTTTGCATTCTTATGCAAATCCATTAAAGAAATCAGGATGTGAGAGTTCACTGTGTAGTAACACTTTTTATCTCAATATTTTTTTTCTTCTAGACTGATCCATGATTTCCTGAGCATGGCCCCCTTCGCAGACTACCTCGATAGTATGTACTACAGCCGCTTCTTACAGTGGAAATGGCTTGAGAGGTATAAACAGCACCTAAATGCATTTTGTGGTTTTGTTTATAATGTACAAACTCAGTGATTTTCAGTAGTTATGAACTCTCAAATCCATATGTAATGACAGAAATGATATGTAGATAGCTAAGAATTTTTTCTTCACCACCAAGTAGTCTAATTATTCCTTTGGGTGCCATGATTTATTTATGAAGCTAAGCTTATACAAACCAGATGTGAACTCTGAACTTGCTATTTATTTACTTTTAGTCATAAAAATGTCCTCTGACTTAAAGTCAAAGCTGGGCCTGGACAATTCCCATCCAGACCTTTTACAGAGAAGAATATGATATGCCGGAACAAATACTTTCACTCTCATGTACACATTAAGAGGCCTAGTACACTAACCATCTACTCGATATGTAAAAAAAAAAAAAAAAGGGTCTTAATTAGATTAAAGCTATGCGTTTTAACATTGTGCGTCAGTGTCTCTTGAGAAATTAGCTTTTTGTGAAGGCAAAAGGAAGTTATTCTACTGTAAAAGCATGTTATTATTAAATAAGACAGGGTCATATTTGTTCTAATGAAACGTAACTTTTGTTTATTATTCTCTTCCTCTCCTCGACAGACAGCCAGTCACAAAAAACACATTCCGTCAGTATAGGGTTTTGGGAAAGGGAGGCTTTGGCGAGGTGAGTCTAAAATGATTAAGCATCACTCGGTTTATGGCAGAAACATATTGAGGCATTATTAGTTATTATCTGGAATGCCACTAAATCAAACACTATCTGTCTACTCCAGGGTTCATAAGGCTAATATCCTATTTTTGTTTTGCTATCAGACATAAATCCATCAGATTATCATACACATTGCCATTCAATGTTGACTAAATGCAAGTCTCCAATTCTGATTTCCCTACAAGATAGCTAATCACATTAAGAGTCTTTTTATTCGTCTCTGCTGCCCTGTGGAAGGTCCTTTTTAAATGAATCCTTTTAGGGAACATATCATATGTCCTATGCGGTTATTTCATATGTCATATGCGGTTATTTCACAAGCGGTTATTTTGCATTAGTTTTGTTTCATATAGTTTTTATTTCATGATTTGTAGCATATGTTGTACTGTCATTTATTTAAAAAAAAATTGAGAGAATTACAATGCTTTCTTTATTGTGAACTAACGTTAATAGTTATGTCATTTTAATTATATTTATATATATAGGGGTGTAACGATCTGCATATTTGTATTGAACTGTTCGGTATTAGGCTTTTGGTTCGGTTCGTATTAAAAACCGAACGATTCAGGAAAAAAAAGAGAGAATAAAGTGTGTAAAATATAATCTTTTCAGTGCTACGCTCAACAAGGCCGCGCAAACAACGGGAACCCGCTGTCTGCCCCTCCCACCCTTAAACAGGCAAAAACTAGAAACACGCATATTACAAACTATCCCCGCGGCATTCAGGCAGGCATTTCCCTTTGCCAATTTTATAGTAGCCAACTATGTTGAATGGAATTATAAGCCAAGCACAGGTTCTGAAAAAAATACTGTATTGACGTGTGTAAAGACGTGTACATCCCTTAAATAAAAGGACACCTCTTACACTTTGAAGCCTGCATTTCAACCCAGCATCCAGCTGTTTAACTAGAGCTGCATCGTTCTGCCCTGACACACTAAAATATTGTTTGTATTAGCATTAACGATACTTTAGCATTACAGTGATCCCTCGTTTATCGCGGTAGATGCATTCCAGACCTGGCCGCGATAGGTGAAAATCCGCGAAGTAGGGAC
>JAUMHI010000067.1:8269928-8288033 GCA_032359435.1 Enteromius unitaeniatus
TGATGAAAAAAAACAGGAATTTCTTGATATTTCGCATAGAAAAATACCGCGAATCGGCGAATTTCCCTTGAATAAGAAAAATCCGTGAAGTCGTGAATCCGCGATAAACGAACCGCGAAGTAGCGAGGGATCACTGTAAATGTAACTTACTCTCTTAAGGGTACATCTAAAAATGAGTGAAAAACATGAGGCGCGCCACTTCTTCCACCAATTTCAAAGCGCTTGGGTTCTCGCGCTTCTGTAGCGTCTGCTGTTACTAGGCAACCATGAAGGCGCTGTCAGTTATAAAAACCTTTCTGGTCGGGATTTGAAACTGCGCAGCTTTGTTGAAAATAAAGATGTGAATGTGAACATGCATATGAACGGCCGCTAAGCCTTTGATGACACATAAACACCACAAAATTAAATTGTGGATCCCTCCCCTGTCGTCTTCTCCCACGCGGATTGTCCCGCAGGAAGAAACGGCGGATGGCGCTCAGCCTTCACGATTTGAAATGGCTTCAATTAATCAATAAATACCATCCAAGATCACTTTGATGATTTGGAAAATGACCATGAATCGTTCGATACACGATACGCGAATCGTTACACCCCTGTCGAAAACATACCGAACAGTGACACCACTGTATCGTATCGAACCGAACCGTGATTTTTGTGAACCGTTACACCCCTAATATTACACACAAAAATCACGGTTCGGTTTTAGGGTCACGGTTTTCGGTTCTGTATGGTTCTTGTTATTTTTTCTTCTAATCTTTAACACTCCAGAAATGTACTCCAGCAAATTATATATAGCTTAATTATCCACAATTTAGGATACAGTATTAAAAAAGATATATCATGTAATCATTGATAAACTGAATTGGATGCGTGTTGCACAATACTTGCATACAGTCGCAGTTCTATCTATTGGTTTATTTCCGCTGTCTTCATAGGTAATAGAGAGCGGATCGGGCCGCATTTATCTGTCCGAGCCCAGCCCGCGTCCGACAGAGCTGAAACCCAATTTTTTTCTCACACTAATGACACATGCACTGTTTTTTGTGTGGAAAGCCTGCTTTTATTATGCAACTGTAGGAAGGCATTCGGAAATGTCAACAGATGTGAGCATCAGTGCACACGGGGCAAAAAGCGCCGTTATAACACAGACGCACATTAGCGCTGATGTGACTGAGCCTGAGCATCCTTTCTAAATATCTGTCCGAACTGTATCCATCCACTAATAGGTAACATGAAATGTTCTCACACACCAGATTTATACAACGCTGGTGCATCCTCCAACTCCGGGCAGCCTTCCTTTTCTCTCCCACTTGCCATTTCTTCACACACATGTGTAGTGATTGCTGGCGTCACATACGGGGCAAGAGGCTACATTATTGCACTTGTCATGAACCGTCGAACCGTGCGACGCATGCATGCACCGAACCGAGACAAGCATACCAAACTTTTTTTTTTTTTTTTTTTTCATGAACCGTGCCACCCCTAATATATATAATTTAATATATTTGTATACATGTATTTTGGGGTGGAATGTGGCCAAAAATTGCAATTTACCCTTTTAAGATAATGAATCCCAACAAAACCAAAAACAATGACCAAACTCCCTTTATCCCTCAAAAACAGAACATATCTCTTTGTATACAGCCTCATCACATTTATATGACAACTAGCATGCATATTTATTTTTATGTATGAAAGTTAAAAAATAAATGCCCCTCCACTTCAATTTTTTTTATTATATTTATTTTTCTTTTGCACCCAAGGTCTGTGCATGCCAGGTGCGGGCCACAGGGAAGATGTACGCCTGCAAAAAGCTTGAGAAGAAACGCATCAAAAAGAGGAAAGGCGAGTCCATGGCACTGAATGAGAAGCAGATTCTAGAGAAAGTCAACAGTCGGTTTGTTGTAAGCATTTGAAGTAGCATTTTACTCAATCTTGTGCGTGTTTTGTTGGCATCACCTTATCCTTTTATCTCTTCCGCACTTATGTTTTCTACAACTAAACGTGAAGTCGCTGTAGTTCTGACTTCTGTTTTTGGGCTGATTAGCTCACAGAGGCCCTGCTTTTGTTATTTCCTGTGAGATCACAACTGAGTTCTTATTCTGGTTCTTTAGAATTTAGACCAATTAAAGGCATAGTTCACCCAAAAATGAGAAAAATCTTTTTTTTTTTGTTTTTTTACATTTCCTGAGGCTCAGAAACGTAGCAAGGACATTGATAAAATTACGAATGTACCACTGATGCCACGTGGATTGTTTTATGATGCTATGAGAATACTTTTTGTGCACAAAGAAAACAAAAAATAAAACTTGATTCAACAATTATTCTACTTTAGTCTCCACATAGGAGATCTCTCCAATGGCTTCAGGCCAAATACAGGATTCAGTACAAGTTACTGTTATTTTTTAAGTGTAAAGTGAAGTTTAAAAAAAAATCTTAGCTCAATGCTGCACTTAAAAGTTGGTTATCACGCATCTCAGTCATACTTCAAGTGAAGTGTCGGACTAAATCTAAAGTGCCAGTCTTAGAGCTTTGCTGTGCCAGGATTTTGGATGACGACATAAGCATTACCAAAATGCTGAATAGATTTCCTTATTTAAGAATATTCTCCGATAAATTAAGATTAAATGGTTAAATTCCTAATAGGAGATTATTTAACATGAATTTTAAAGAAAATAAGTTTCAAGAGAATATATTATGGCAAGGAAACAAAGCGTCATCAACACCTTTAATTTAACATTAAGGTGTCGATAGACGAGTTTCAATCAAATCGCCTGTTGCTGATGCCTTTGACAACAACACTATGATTAGGCTATTATTTTTATCTATCAAAAATATAAGCACATATCATTTCCAGCGTGGTGAGTCACTTCAGAAACTAGTGTCTGCGATCAGCTCCGGCGGTCGTGTAGGAGCCGTAATGCGCTGCAGACGTCTGCAGTGTAAATAAGCGTAAGATTTATTCATCGTACAGTGTAGATCGCTTTACTGCTTATAACAGAAGTGTTTTTTTAAAGAGCGTATAATATTCACACTAGATTGAAGTCTGTTATGATGTTCCTTTGTAAAATAAATGTGCTTTGCTCGGTTTGAACTGAGGAAATGTTACCATTTGATTAACTGCTGGTCATCAAACATGAACTCTTCTGAAACATTGAGAGACCTCTCAAGCTGTCTTAAAAGAACTGGGCGAGTAAGAGTGATTCTTAGATTTAAGAAATAAGCTTTTATACTTAAGTTTAAAAGTAGGAGTAAATTTCATAAATTCTCAGCACGTAAGACTAAAAAGGTACTCTTAGACAGTTGATAAATACAGACCGTGGGCCCATATTCACAAAACATCAACGCAGAAAGTAGCTCCTAACTTTTCCTTAAAAATAGTTGGTGTCAGTCTAAATTTAGTACAAATTTTTGCTCTAAGGGTATTTCACAAAGCATTTTAGAGCTAAAACTAGCTCCGAAATCTGTAAAATGTGTCTTAAATCACTAAGACCAACTCACAACTATCTTAAAATGACTGTTGCCGGCAATCTGCTTCAGAATATAAACAGTTTAGATACATTTGACGATAATGAGCCTTTAAAAAGGTATCACATTTAGGGTTCGGAGGTTATCCCAACTCCAAATTTTCCTTTGATTATATTCTTTAACCAGTCAGGCAAGAAGTAACAGCCATTCTTGTGTCCAGTTCGCTTTTATGTTTGCATGTCTTAATATCAGCCATGATTATTCTACTCTGATTAAAAGGCAGATTATATATGCACCTTTTTCAGCATACAGGCTGACCATTACTGGAACATATTCATATATATTATATTGTTTAATTAGTGACGCATAGCCTGCATTTTTAAATCTTTTGTATTTGTTGTTGTTTTTTTTTTGTTTTTATGCTTACCATAATAATACTACACTTTTATTTATTTATATATATATATATATATATATATATATATATATATCAAATTGAAAAGATGGCATTAAACAAAAAGGTCTTTCAAAACCTTAACATCATATGGTAACTCCTGTTTTGATTAAATAATAACTGTATTTGGGGTTTGTTTATCCAAAGGCCTGACCTTGGGCGTGCTATTTTGAGTTATTTTGTTTGGCGGTTATTGTCAGGATTTTCTCTTAATTTATCCTCCATTTTTAAACACTTTCCCACACAGGCTGTATCAAATATGGGTATTCTGTTTTGTAGCTGAACCAATGTACCTCTGTGTTTTCTCATGGAGGTGAGTCTTGCGTATGCATACGAGACGAAAGACGCCCTGTGTTTGGTGCTCACGCTAATGAACGGAGGGGACCTGAAGTTCCATATCTACCACATGGGAGAGGCAGGTTTTGACGAGAAGAGAGCCGTGTTTTATGCTGCTGAAATCTGCTGTGGGTTAGAAGACCTTCATCGTGAGAGGATAGTATACAGGTGAAAGAATTTAGGCCGAATTACACATACAACAACAAAAAAAAGATAATTAAACACATTGATTTTATTCAAATGTTACTTCAAATGCTGTTATTTTGATTGTTGACTGACCAGTTTTCTTTGTTCATCTTCTATCAGGGATTTAAAGCCAGAAAATATACTACTGGACGATCATGGTTAGCAGCAAAGTTTTCTTTGTGATTTCTTATGAAATTTGCTGGGTACTCTAATGGTAATTAGACAACTGAAATGATGTCACATGGACTATTTTACCTTTATTTGCTGTCAATGAAGGAGCAGAGAGCTTACGTATTCCATTGGAAGTATCTTAATTTGTGTTCCAAAGATGAACAAAGATCTTTCAGATTTGGAACGACCTGAGAGTGTGTAATTAATGTCATAATTTTAATTTTTAGGTGAACTATCCCTTTAAAGAAAAGCAGTGTCACATAGAATGTCACATTCTAAACTGTAACATTAACGTTTGCCACAAGAGGGGGTAGAGTACATAATATAGTTTTTGAGCCATAAAATTCAACATCCACATTTATAACATACTTTGCGATTTATTTTGTTAACTGCCCTAGCTGACAGTACTCAAAGTAGAGAATTCAAGTGGCATTGAATTTTGGCATATGAAGTTATAAAAAAAAGTTGTTTTGCAGGTTTTTGTTTCCATATAATTCCATAAGTTATTAGTAAAACTAACCACTGACAGACATAATTTAAGCTTGCTTATGGAAGAAATTTATTAACAAAGCTATAATGTTTGACTTCAGGTCATATACGTATATCAGACCTGGGCCTGGCTGTGCATGTACCAGAAGGTCAGACAATCAAAGGACGGGTCGGAACTGTGGGGTACATGGGTGTGTATTTGCCTTTAATAGCATTCAAGCAATATCAGCAGCAGCTGGAACAATAATTGTAACCTCACTATGTTGTCATATCAGCCCCAGAGGTGGTGAAGAATGAGCGCTACACGTTTAGTCCAGACTGGTGGGCTCTCGGCTGTCTTCTCTATGAGATGATCGAGGGCCAATCACCCTTTCAGCAGCGCAAGAAAAAAATCAAGCGAGAGGAAGTGGAGCGGCTAGTAAAAGAAGTGGAAGAAGAATATTCCAGCAAGTTCTCGGAGGATGCCAAATCACTCTGTAAAATGGTTAGTATGCAAACAATAATGAATTATTTAATCCAATTATTAATTACAAGCTATGCCAAATCTATATCATTAATAGCAATTAATAACATACATCAGTATTTCTGTGAAAATCCCAATTTTTTTAAGTGTTTGAAATGTGCATAATGGAAACGCCAATTTAAGTTGGCTATATAGTTCTGAGATGCTTGCAGAACACATTTTGAAAATCATAATGCGATAGTTGATACACAAATGGATATTCTGTCATAATTTCCTCCCCCTTGTGAGTTGTGTAAGGTGAACATAATTTTTGTCCATACAATGGAAGTTAATGGAAACTGAAACTTTTTAGTTACTTACTTTCTTACATTCTTTTAGCAAATGATGATGGAATTTCTGTTTTTTTGTGTGTAAAGGAAAGCTTTTATTTAGTCATTTGTTGCTGTTTTGAAAAGTTTAAACATACATATTCTATTTTTTTCTAAGGATGTAATGTTAATATGGTATTTACATTTATGAACATCTAAACAGTTGTCAAAAAGTTATTAAAGAGGATTTATTTCAGAAAGATTGCATCTTTTCCCTCTTAGCTGTTAGCCAAAGACCCTAGTGAGAGGCTTGGCTGTCAGGGGGATGGAGCCACAGAGGTGAAAGCCCATCCTATTTTTCGTTCCATCAACTTTAAGCGGCTTGCAGCAGGCATGCTCGAAGCACCCTTTATTCCAGACGTAAGTATCTTCTGAGACACTAATTTGGACACATTGTTAGAGAATATCAACCCCAGCTATTATTGTTATTACTATTGCTTGTTCACCGTTTAAATCATTTGTTGACCCAAAAATAAGTCTGCTTCATGTTGTTTTAAACCAAATTTTTAATAATGTACCAGTTGATCTTTTCTTTGGATTTACATTTATTGATAAAACACATTTGTGTTAAGAAAATAACAAAAGTCAGAACAAAGTGTGACTTGCAAATGATTTGTTCATGAATCAGACATGGCATCTGGTGCGAAGCATGACATACTTTTATGTCTGTCCCAGCCTCAGGCCATCTACTGTAAGGATGTGTTGGACATCGAACAGTTCTCCACAGTGAAAGGGGTGGAATTGGAGCCTAAAGATGACTCCTTCTACAGCAAAGTATCCACTGGAAGCGTTCCCATCCCCTGGCAAAATGAGGTCAGATAACTACCCAGAATAACCTCAGTAAATGTCGTAAATCGACAATCAGGGTTCATGGTAAAACAATCATGCAATAAAACGGAAATTAACATTGACTTTGATAATGTGTGCAAACAATGCAAATATGTGTTTTTTTTTTTTCTTGACATGCATGTAACCCAGCCATTATAAAATTAACTGCCTTAAAGTATAATTGGGCTGGTTTTAGGTCAACCCAAAACCAGACCAACCACAGATCTGATGTGTTTCTTATCTTTACATAAGATGCATTCTTGCAAAATAAAATAAACAGGAACACCTAGAAATCAGCATGAGAAACAACACAGTGGTTGAAAGGCTATAGTCTAAGGGTTAGCGCAATCTGACTTTTAGTGTTAAAATAGTACTGTCAGGATTTACTGAAGATGCGCAGTAAGAATTAACACTGAAAAGGCGTGGACAGATTTTTTGCACCCAAACTTATTTAATATGCATTTGTTGGAGATTGTCTTTTAGACACAACATTTATGGGAGAAGAGTATCAAAATGAATCACGCAACGCACTCGTCAAATTACTGGTATTTTGTGCCATTATTTAACTCCTCAAAAAAGCATGTCGTAAAGCAGGTGGTAATTTGTGGTGCTCTTGGTAGATTGCGCTGGAGCTGGCTGTGTCTATTCTTTAATGTGCAGATTGTTAAGGCGGCCGTACACGGTGCGAATTCGGACAGTCGGTAGACCGTATGGCCGCGCACACATCACGAGTGACATTGTTCATGGACGCAGTGGTACACAGCACAATTTTAAAACCTGCCGATTTCCGAGGCAATCACATTCACAAAGTTCCGCACCAAAAACATGGACTCTGAGGAAGAGATCTTTTTCTTTGTGGCAGCACTGACTTGCGAAAAAACAAAAAAGAAAACAAAACAAAGGGCATGGCAAAGAGTTTGGCTGAAGTGCAGAGAGTGAAATCAATATTGACAGTTCATTTTTTATGGATTATTACTATTTATTATTTAAAATGCTGCTCGATATATCATACAGCGCTCACTGTTCTTGCCAGAGTTCAGCAAGTTTGTCCTCTTTCTCAACAGTCCAAATTCTCTGTTGCGCTGCCATGTTCATCTTTCTTCTTCTGTGGTTTTCTTTTTTAGCTTCTGATTGGTCATTTCCACTTTGCTTAACAAATCAGCTCGTTCAACAGCACACACGTCACGCTTTCAACCGACAGCTCCCGAAGTTTTTTTACATGTTTAAAAATGATCGTGAGGTCGGGAAGTGCTCGTAAGGCACTTTCTGTCACCTAATGGGGGTTTACCTTCATAGTAGGCTACTTTCATCTTTTTTTCCATTGTTTCATGTATAAGTATACACTACATTAAAACACCAAACTCAACATTATGTTGTGATACTGTAAGTAACAGGTAACATTGATAACATTTTATATGATTAGTAACATTATCTTTTAAAATAGGTCAAATGACTTTGAAATATTTGTATGCATTATTAAGTCATATAAAATGTCATTTCCTAACAAGAAAATTGTGGCTATTGAAAATGCTGAGTAGCTAGTAAATTTGGAAAACCACTGGCCACAGTAGCTGGTGAGCAAAAAAGTTAATGTGTAAAAAGTTAAATGTGTATAGCTGTTGTGGAGTTGCTTGGAAATTGATCCATTTAAGTAGTGGCAGATCTTTTCATCTGTATCGTAAAGTAAATTTAAATGCAAAATTGCTGTTTAATCGTAAGAATTCCAGAATTGTAAGGCTTAACAGACTAAACTATAAAAGAAGCTCAGCATACATCACCAGAAAAAAGTCTGCTGCTTTATCAGAAGATCGGCATATGGCAATGTGATGTAAAATTACCAGCTCAAAGATTTAAAAAACTTAAACTGCAAAACTGCATTCGTAGTTATTCCTACTTTCAATAAAATTATGTGTTTAAATTGTGAGGTAAATGTATGTCTATAATAATCTTTTAATGTACGATTAAGGGTGATAGGGACATTGTCATTTTAATTAGAATTTGTTATTATTTAAATACAGTTTTTATTTACTATTATGTTGCTTAATTACTGGTTTCTGTGATGTAAATTTAAAAAAATGAGAACAAGATAAATCATTTGAAAACATTTTTCACTTTTAGTGTAAAATATAACCTGTACAACTCAAATAAAAAATGGAAATCTTTTATGAAAGGTAAAAATAAGAAAAAATGTGGTTGCATAAGTTTGCACACCCTCTTATTACTGGAGATATTACTGTTCAGAATTAAGCAATCACATTCATTCACAATAGGAGTCACATCTTTAAGCAAAAGCCATGGTCTGCAGAGAGCTTCCAAAGCGTCAGAGTGCTCTTATTATTAGAAGGTATCAGTCAGGTAAAGCGTACAAAAGGATTTCCAAGGCATTGAATATACCATGGAACACAGTTAAAACAGTCATCATGAAGTGGCAGTATAGATGAGATGAAAACTGCTCAGGGAGGCTGTCAAGATGCCTCCGGCAACTTTAAAGGAGCTGTGGGAATTTCTGGAATGTACTGACTGTGTAGTACATGTAACAACAATCTCTCATATTCTTCATATGTCTGGGCAATGGGGTAGGATGACAAGAAAATAATCTCGTCAGTTAAATACCAGTTAATGTTGGCACAAAACCTTCAGGCTTCTGCTAGAGAGCTAAAGATGAAAAGGAACTTCATCTTTCAGCAGGACAACAACCCAAAGCACACATCCTAATCATCAAAAGAATGGCTTTACCAGAAGAAAATAAAATGTTTGGAAAGGCTCAACCCGAGCCCAGACCTGAATCCAATTGTAATATAATATTGCCAATTCAAGATGTGTAATGCTGATAGAGTGCTGTAATAAAATCAAAGGTGCTTCAACAAAGTATTAATTTATGGGTGTGCACACTTATGCAACTACATTATTTTAGTCCTTTAATTTTACTTCTCCACACATAAAAGATTTCAGTATGTTTTCACTGGTCTCACAGGTTATAGTTTGCATTAAAGATGGGAAAAAATATTTATATATATATATATTTTTTTTTTTTTTTTTTTTTTTTTTTTTTTTTTTTCACAGAAACCTAGCCATTTAACTGGGTTGTAGATTTTTTTTATATCCACTCTACTATATATACTATATATGTTTTTAATCGTTTTGATCTTGGTTCACAGCAGTGGCCAGAATTCACAAAAATGCCACTGTGACAACAAGCCCTGTGTCTCCCTATATTAGTTGGACTTAACTCTGAGTTATTTCATTGATCCATTCAGATGATAGAGACGGAGTGCTTTAAAGAACTTAACATCTTGAATTTGGATGGCACTGTACCCCCTGACCTGGACTGGAGAGGTCAACCCTCACCCCCACCCAAACAGGGCTTACTGCAAAGACTTTTCGGCCGGCAGGTGAGATTTCCTCACAGCCTTCTATTATTTATATGCAGTGTTGTTGTTTTTTTTCTTTTTCTCCAAGGCATTATTGTATGTTCCATTAGTAAATTAGGTTGTCAGCATCTGGTTGAACAGCTCAGCCAAAGTGTATCTGAAACTCTTTGTATCCTATTTAATACTGAAATCGTATATGGCTCTGCAGGCTATTCTTGTAATGAAATAAAATCGGTGTGCAGGTTTTCTTCCCCCTTTTCCTGCTGTATAATTAGGCCTAATCCCAATTCTATTTTACACCCGTTCACATGCCTCTATGCCATCCCCTTTACCTTGTCCCTTGGGATACCCCTACTATAGCGTAACACATCGTCTAGCTTCTACAAGACACACACCTATACTGTTGTGCATTAGAGCCTTTAACCATTCTCTATTAATGCACTGTTTTACTGAGACGCACTTATCAGAATTTGCACAGCTTCCACATTCAAGGGCAAATAAACTTATCAACACTGCCCCGCAACTTTTATTAACATAGTTTTCAAACTTGTTTCGGGAGGAGAGCTCAGAGGCAGTTACTAATAATGATATCCGCCTCCAATCATCCAATTATTCTATCTTCCTATTAAATCCTCAGCTTAGCCCTATAAATAATCAAAATCCTTCCTCATCCGCGATCTTAGCATCCCTCCACCTCCCCTACTCCTCCTTTTCTCCATAGGGGGGAGCTCTCAGGGTTAGAAATCGGCTGTCCGCCTCCTTCCCCGCCCGAGCCCTTAGGGCTATTCACCCTAGCACTCGGCAGACATTCTAACCCTGAGCTCTCTCCCTAAGCAGCACACCAAACAAGCTTTGCTTACACTTATGCCGACAAGCTCAAAATGGTGAAATAACATAGTTTAAATGCTGAAGCGCTAAATTATATTATGCAGCAATGAGAGGGTTTTTGTTTTTGAAGTAAACCCACTCAGAGAGACGCAAAGTCATTTTCAGTACATTATCTGTGGTGGTTATCACCCTGAGAAAATATGAAGTTTATTTGCAAAAACAGATTATTCCAGGTTTTTTGTTAACATTTTCATTTACATTTTATTTTTATGTTTTTATTGTGTTTTGTGTTAGTTAGCCGTTTTTATTTTAATTTTTTTAACCCAATCAAAAAAAACGAAACTGCAGTTGGGTTGAGATTAATTGGATTGCAGTTGGTTTTTGGGAATTGTCAAGAATTTTTCCGAAATGAACTTTTCATATGTTGTGACACAATCATGCAGTCAGTATTGATTTAATTTTAGAAAACTTTAATATTTTTTTTACAAATTATTACTTTTCATTAAATCTTTCAATTAAATGGCAAAAATTTTGTTTGAAAGGTTTCTCGCCCTTCCTCCCACACCTACACCTCCAATCACGAGAAAGAGTTGACTGGTTAGTTTAGGGTAAGGAGTAGCATTGGGATTAGGCCAGTCAGGTAAATTAAATGATGATAATATACTCTGATTACTAATGTATAACCTTTTAGAGGTTTTTGCCTTGCTTCTCAGGTTTATTTGGACTTGTAGGCTTCATTAATCAGAATGTAAATTTAAACAAATTTGTTTTACAGACAAAAAAAAGATTGCCTGTCATTGTGAAATCATGGAACATCATGTAATGGGTTGGCAAATGCTGTCTTGTTCCTGTGTTGAAATATTTCCTATCAAAACAGGAAGTTTGGGCTCATGATTGAGGGCTTTGTGTTTTTTTTTTTGAATAATAAATAAATATTATAATATAAATAAATTTGAATTATTATTTGCTACTGTTAATGCTAGGCTGACTGTGTTTTCTTGAAAGAGAATGTGCATTTTCTGTTGAGTTTGAGTTCACTTTTATTAGAACACTAGCATGACCTTAAAGCTAAGAGACAACCTAAATTATTTGATTCTTGGTTCTTTTAATGCTTTGTGAAAATGTCTGTTTGACTGTTCATTTGTCTATGCTGCCCCCGCAGGACTGCTGTGGAAATTGCAGCGACAGTGAGGAGGAGCCCACACGGCTGTGAAGGCGTGGCCTGGTTGTGGCTCCTCCCCTACACCACTGAGGATCTCATTTGTTTACAGTTTTTGCACATTTGTATTTTTAAGATAGCTCTATATAAACATTGGAATGTATATTTTCACTATATAGCCATGCAGTGTATCTTATTTAAAGTCAATGAAATGACAAGGACAAAATAAGTGTCCCGATTAGTGTGACGTACAGAAAGGACAGACCATTCAACACTGCTCAAGTCTCAAAACCGGTTGACCCAACCGATCCTGTGCATCTTTTCAGTATGTTTTGCAGCCTCTTTGTGCTTTTTTTTTTTCTTTCTTTCTTTCTTTTTTTTATTTTTTGTTCTTGTACAATTTCACACATGTACAGTATGCACTCTGAATATTTGTTTTAGATGCAGGGAGCAAAGTAAATTTGCTTTTGCAGATATTTTTATATTTATATTTTGAATTTTATTTTCTTATGGTAATCTCGACAATCAAATGACACCATTTGTATAAAACAGTGCTAAATGTGCATTAATGGATTATAAAAAAAAAAAAAAAGGCAAAAACAGGAAGTAACTATAAAACAGAGGGAAATTTTAACATCTTAAATTCTCTACCAGAAGTCTCAAATATGTTAAGTTACTTAGCTAGAGGTACCTAGAAAACCAAATACTGTAGACGTGACTAAAGTGCATATATGTACAATAACAACTGCAGACAGTTGTATCATGTTGTAAATATGCGACACTCATCTGTAAAGTCTTCAGCGCGTCTTCCTGCTAATTCTTCTCTAGATAAGGAAAAACATCCTGATTATAGTCCTGTGTGGCCCATATGTTACAAGATTAGTTAAATCATGATGCATTATTTTCCATTTATGATATATTTCACAACATGACTTGTAATAACATGACACAGTAATTTGTCATTCCAGTTTGAAGACCGAAATACTTTAGTTAAGGCCTGTTTTACACTGCACACGTAAGCAGCGCTCATGTTAACAGCGCTTTTCTTGGCGCTCATGTTAACAGATTTGAACATTCACACTCTGAGGTGATGCGGCAATGCATTGCAGAGCAGAAGCAGCAGCAGCTCACACAGTATTTTTGGCCAAAATATGCATGTTGACATGAAAAAAATCACCATAAAATTTTAAAAGTGATGTCATTAAATGACTTTCAGCACTGCCAGAGAAAAAAATTAAATTCCTGAAAATGCAAGGTGTTTAAGCATGTGTAAATGGTTAAAGGTACAGCTTAAAGGGTTAGTTCACCCAAAATTGTTATTAATTGTCTGTCATTAATTACTCACCCTTGTGTTCGGAACACAAATGAAGAATCCTGAGAGCTCTCTGACCCTCCATAGACAGCAAGGATATTACCACGATCAAGGATGTTGGTAAAACTGCCCATGTGACATCATGGGTCCAACCGTAATTTTATGAACCTACGAGAATATTTTTGTGTGCAAAGAAAACGTAATCGGTGCTGTTTATGTTCAGCATGCGTGCGCTTTCTACTGAACCTAAAAAACATTAATTACATTTATGTATATTTGCCAAAAACTCGAATATGATCGAGAAGAATTGCTAAATAAATTATGTTATTGTTTTCTTTGCACACAAAAAGGATTCTTGTAGATTTGTGAAATTACGGTTGAACTCTTGATTTCACATGGATAGTTTTAGCGATGTCCTTGATCGTGATAACATCATTGCTGTCTGTGCAGGGTCAGAGAGCTCTCTGATTCAATGGAAAATATCTTCATTTGCGTTTTGAAGATTAATGAAAATCTTACGACATGAGGTTGAGTAATGAATGACAGATTTTTCATTTTTGGGTGAACTATCCCTTTGAGTTTAAGATTCATTTTATTATGAAGTATATTTATAGGGTAAGTGTGGGAAGGGAAAACTGTAGCATTACGGCCAGGTATGCTGCCCATTATAAATGAAAGCATGTGACATACGTGGCAGATAGCGGTCAGAGGAGTCTGCGTAAGACAGGCAAAACTAGGGACAACACTTGTTTTATCCGTTCTTTTTTTTGTTTTTTTCTGTAGGATATTTCAGATGACCGAGTGAAAGCACAATGAGCATGTGCTGTTTCCGCTCTTCATATGCATAGTTTAGCACTGCTATCGCTCTGCTTATGCATCTAGTGTGAAACAGATGTAATACTCAACTGATCCATCATCAGTTAACAGTTTAATGTGCTAATAGACATTAGAAATATTATTTAATGTTTTAAAAGTAGACATGCAAAATTTTAATGGGTTGCGTATAATTTAATTGCTTTTTTTATTTTGATATATTAGTTATATATATATATATATATGTAGGTCAAACTAAAATGAATTTGCCAAAAAAGAAATGTTTTGTGTTATGTATCCCCTGCAATCACAATAAGCTCTTTACATTTTCAGTTGCTTGGAAACACAATGTCTTGGGAACTCTGTTGTAAATTTGATCTTGATTGATGCACTTAAGACCAAACCAGTAAAATTTTTGTCCTCCATCTTCATAGAAGGTGCCTTTTTGAAGTATTAAGGTACTCATCATTAGGTATTTTTATTCAGATGTCATATTTTTGAGTTCGCTTAGCATTTTGTGCACACACTCTCTATTTTCTTTGCTGTTGTTTTACCTCAAATATTACTGTGCCCTGTGGATGTTAACCTTTCAAAACAAAACTTGTGAATTCTTATGTCGGACATCGTAGTAAATCGCAAATGCTTTGGGACTTTTTATTGAAGCCTAGCTGAACGCGAAACATCGATGACCTGCCAACTCAAGGGTCTGTAAAACAGGAAGTCCGTGGAAACGCCATCAGCTACTGACATGGTGGCTCCTTGACTGTCGACATTTCTCATCCATCTGCAGTTTACGTATTCTCTTGGATAAACTCAAATACATTCCAGTCTCTACCGCACTGTACAGTTGTGAATTTGATTTTAGGTTTTTGTTCTTACTTTTTGTTTATTTAGCAATAATGGATTTTATAAGTATAACTACTATATAAATGTGTATAAATTGATAACATTTTGAATCTAGAGTGAGACGGAACTTAGTTTGACTCAATGTTTTCCTGAGCCAGGCTTTTAACACTGTTAAGTGATCACATTGTTTGTTTCTTTTGTGCAATGCACTGATATTTTTTTTTTGTTTGCGGATTTATAACTGTGTATGTACAGTATGCGTGCCTAAATGCTGTATGTCTGAGTGTATGTGTGCTTTTACCTGCACTGCATGTGCCCATGTTTTTTTTGTTTAGTTCTTTTTTTTTTTTTTACCATAACCACTAATGCATTTTATTTTTTTTTTTGCTTTTGCCCTAAATCAGTGAAATGTTACGTTTCCAGGGGAGCTTTCAGTGTTTGTTTCTTTTATAAGTGGAAAGATCGAGAACATCAGGCTCACTGATATCAATGTTAGTAATGCCAGTCATTTCAATATCATAGATTTCATGTTTACCTCAAGGCAGTGGTGAAGATAACTCAAAGTTTCTTACAAAACAAAACTTGTCCTGAGAATTAGACATGCCAGTGCTTTAGAGGTCTGTGTCAAAACGAAAGTGACAAACTTCCAGCCACCTTTGTCAGTATTCCTACATCTTATAAGCCTCAAAGTGTAAGGTGTCAATTTAAACATGTTCCATTAACAAACAACATGCCATTGAGGGCTATAGAATCTTTTTTTTTTTCAATGTAACTGTGTATAATGTGCTAATATGAGTAAAGAATGGTATAACTGGAGAATCTGGCCGTTCTTATTTCAAAAGAGGTTTAATTTGTCAGTGTGCCATTGTTATGTTCACTTAATATTGAGTTGTTTTGTTGATAGTGACTTAATTGTAATTTTGTAAAAACATCTGTATTATTTTCTCTTTTTTGCATAATATGTGGAAATCCATAGCCCTTTCATTTAAGGCCAGAAGAATGTTTTGTTGCAATGAAAACTTGTCTTGTACCTATTTATCCCTGTTCTTGAAGCCTTATTTGTATGTGATTTAAAAAAAAAATGGTTTCTGGATTGCACATTAAATACAAATTTTTTGCTGAATTCAATAGTTAATTCTCACTCAGGTTACTGCCATTGTTACGTATGTTTTTATTTGATTAATATTCATAAACAGCCTTACTGATAAAGTAATGTTAAGTTTCGGGTTTATATTTGTCCATTTTAAAGTCGCATAAAAAACATGCCACTTGGAACGTTGCTTATAGACTTTGATGTAAATTTGTATTGATGATGATAATGACAGTGAAGGAGTTTGTTGAGTAAATATTTGTTTGTTTGTATTTTGTCAAAGCACTGATGCTCATTTTCCCTTTGTTTAGTTTCTGCTGTCTGTCTCTGTCCTGTGAAGCCTGTACATTGCGCATTGCCTCTCATACAGGTCTTCTGTGTAACAAACAGAATTTAGTTTGTTTTCCTTTTTTTTCTGCAGTAGTATTCAACTTCAATAAATTTTTATTTGGTTAGTTTTTGTGTAGTTGTTGAATTTGCTTCATATTTGAATCCATATTTGAACACTATAGCAATGCCCAAGCTGCTGTAATTAACACCACTTTATTTTTCTGACATTAGCAAATTTATTCAGACGAAAATGTCCATTGTCTATTTTCAATAGTGCAGCGATGCATGAAGGTGTAGCGTGTAGTGTAGCGATGCACTCACAACAGGAGTGACTTTTAACAGCTATGCATAAGGATATTAAACCCAATGAAATATCTCTCATGCCTCTTGAAGTGTCAAAAACTGCTTGCCACACTCAGATTTGTTACCAGTAGATGGCTGCAGAGCTCCAGCATTGGCTATTTGCTATTTGATTAAATGAAAGATATCTTTTCACACATTTTTGTTCATTTGGAATCATATCTACATATTATGAAATCACAATTATAACCATAAAATTACTTTTTGTTGAAGTTTAGCACTTTTTAGCACTCTTGTTCAGGTTTTCAAGTAGCAAAAAAGATTTGTAAAAAAAGATATCTTTCAGCAAGTTAATTAGCAAATGGCATATAAAGGCAAAAAAAAAGCTCTTCAGCCAACTGGTATTTTTTTTTCTTTTTCATTTTACAACTGCATATTCCAAAAGGTAGGCAAAAATCTTTCACTAAGCAAAGTCAAATGATCCATGTTATCTCCATGAAGAAAAATTATGAATTGTGGGTCTTTTATAAATTTTTTGCATAAAAAGCTGTTTTTGTATACAAACCTACAGTATTTAACAAAAAATATATTTTTTCATATAAATTGTAAAAAAAAGTCAAAAAATTACAAAAATGTGAAGTAAAACCACTAATACGCATAATAAATCTACATTGGTTCATAAAAGCCCAATTATTTTGTTACAAAATTATATTTTCGTGCTTGGCAAAATAATGTTGCTCTGCAGCCATCTACTGGTAAAATTTTTATTTTATTTTATTTTAAAACGGCATTTTCCAAAAGATTTATCTTTCAGCTAGTCAATTAGCAAATGGCAAATAAAGGCAAAAAAAAAAAAAAGCTCTGCAGCAAACTGGTAATTTTTTTTTCTTCTTCTTTTTCATTTTAAAACTGCATATTCCAAAAGATAGGCAAAAATCTTACAATAAACCATGTCAAATGATCCATGCTATCCCCATGATAAATAAATAAATAAATATATAGTACAGGCCAAAAGTTTGGACACACCTTCTCATTCATTCGTTTTCTTTATTTTCATGACCATTTACATTGGTAGATTCTCACTGAAGGCATCAAAACTATGAATGAACGCATGTGGAGTTATGTACTTGAGATGAAATAACTGAAAACATCAAGCTCTGATTACTGCTTTGCACACTCCTGGCATTCTCTCGATGAGCTTCAAGAGGTAGTCACTTGAAATGGTTTTCCAACAGTCTTGAAGGAGTTCCCAGAGGTGTTTAGCACTTGTTGGCCCCTTTGCCTTCACTCTGC
>JAUMHI010000067.1:8288133-8350907 GCA_032359435.1 Enteromius unitaeniatus
AATCTCTTCTGCTTGTTGCCTCTCCTTAGCAGTGGTTTCCTGGCAGCTATTTGACCATGAAGGCCTGATTTGCGCAGACTTGTTAACTTATATATAATAAGCTGGTGACTCGGATGAACTTGTCTTCAGAAGCAGAGGTCACTCTTGGTATTCCTTTCCTGGGTCGGTCCTCATGTGTGCCAGTTTCGTTGTAGCACTTGATGGTGTTTGCGACTCCACTTGGAGACACAATTAAAGTTTTTGCAATTTTCCGGACAGACTGACCTTCATTTTTTAAAGTAATGATGGCCACTTGTTTTTCTTTAGTTAGCTGTTGGCTGTGTAGTCACCTGACTTCTGCACAACACAACTGATGGCCCCAACCCCATTGATAAAGCAAGAAATCCCACTAATTAACCCCTACCTCTTGAAGCTCATCAAGAGAATGCCAAGAGCGTGCAAAGCAGTAATCAGAGCAAAGGGTGGCTATTTTGAAGAGTGTAGAATATAAAAGATTTTCAGTTATTTCACCTTTTTTTGTTAAGTACATAACTCCACATGTGTTCATTCATAGTTTTGATGCCTTCAGTGAGAATCTACCAATGTAAATCGTCATGAAAATAAAGAAAACACATTGAATCAGAAGGTGTGTCCAAACTTTTGGTACGGTAATGCCTCGGTATGAATGGCACGGTACGGTATTTATTGAATCATTCACAGGAAAAACAAAACTAATAAAGAGACTCAAAAAAAGTGCCAGAAGTGTTTATTAAACAATTTACATGAACACGAAACATATCACTGGCATACAAATTAGCCATCTATCTGTAAACTTTTAAACAAGAACTTGAATTTTTTAATTTTAATAACAAAAAATCATTAAACCTGCCACACATCTGATTTAAGCTGTCGCTAGATGACGTCATGTCAATTTGCATATTCATTACGTCAGTGCGTCATGTTATCTTGCTTCTCTGTGGTCACATAATGTTATTCAATACACCCTAATTCTCAACTGTTTTCACTGATATATTTAATGGATTCTGTTGTCAGAAAAATGAAATAGTGATTGAAATGCACCCCATTATAAGGCCTACTGAACTAGCTCTACCTAACAAGATGTTAATTTAGATTAAAATCCTTATAATCGAGCATTGTCTCATGAAACCAAGTACACATAAGATATAGACAATGGCTATGCTGTGATTTTGGCTATATTTGCATGTAAAATAGAGTTAGAAGCAACATAATATCTATTTTAACTGAAAGCCCTGCTCCTCTCATCCGCTCACTGAACAGAACAGACACAGAGAGAGGTGTGCACGCGCTGGGAGAACAAGAACTTGCGCTCAGGTGGCACTACCAGAGACTCGCTGAGGTTTGTCCAAGAAGCCTCTAGATTTGTCGCTAGTCGCTTTTAGGGAAAAATCTCACCAAGGGGATCTGAAAAGTCTGCACATGTTGGCTCGGTCCAGCACCTCGGTGTTGGGGACCCTATCCTGCCATTTGATTTGCAGTATGCGACACAGAAACTCATGTGGAAGCTGTTGAGTTTCCTCTCATGCCTCGCATAGGTGGTCCACGTCTACCAATGAGGAGAGTGCTGAGTATAGATGCGAAGTCTGGTCTTCTCAGTGAGGCTGGAGTTGTTCCACACTTGCTGGAGATAGTGGACCCGAGGTAGGTGAAGTTCTCGACAACTTCCAGGGTGTATCCGTCAATGGCAATTTTTGAAAGGGTTTCTGTGCCCTGAGCCATGACGTTAGTCTTTTTCAGGCTGATGGTCAGTCCAAACTCTTTGCATGCATAGGAGAGGCAGGTGACAAGCTGCTGAAGTCCGTCTTCAGTGTGTGATGTCAAGGCTGCGTCATCAGCAAAGAGCATCTCATAAATGAGTACCTCTATGACTTTGGTCTTGGCACAGAGGCGGGCTATGTTGTAGAGCTTGCCATCGTTACCACCTGGTAGACACCCTAGCTGCAGTCCTTGAAGGCGGAGCCTTGTTGGAGGAGCATGGAGAAAAAGATGCCGAAGAGTGTAGGCACAAGGACGCAACCCTGCTTTACTCTACTGTTGACTGGGAAGGCCTCAGAGCTTTCGCCGTTGTAACAAACCGTGCTGTGCATGGTATCGTGAAAGGACTTGACCACTGCAAGTATGTGTGGGGGCAGCTAATCTTCTGTAGCAAGCTAAAGAGTCTGCTTCAACTGACCAAATAGAACGCCTTTGTGAGGTTAATAAAGGCAATGTAAAGTGGCATCTGCTGCCCCTGACACTTCTCCTGCAGCTGGCGAACACTTTGCCAACAATGGTTTCCTCCAAGTGGGCCTAGTAGCAGTCAGCATTCTTCCGGTCTTTCTTCTCGTAGGCGATAATGGCGGAGTTGTACATGGCGTCGTGGAGACGTGGCCCCTTGGAGTCAATGGTGTCATCTGCATTTATAAGCCTTCTGGTGAACTGCTGATTTTTGTTGGGGTTTCTGGCACAGCTGGTGTTGATGCGTGGACGACCCTTCTTCTTTGAGTGGTGCAACCTCTTTGGCGATATGCACACCATACTTGCCACAAGGGGCGTGGTCCGTATCACAATCTGCACTGTGGTAACTGCGGGTGAGGAGGACATGTGCCTCCATGACATCTGGTGGATCTCTTTGCACTTAAAGAAGGTGTTAGTCACGCACAGGCCATGGTGGCACAAAAGCTCAAGTAGTCTCTGGCCATTCTCGTTGATCTTTCCCCTCCCAAAACGTTCAAGGCAGGTGGGCCAGGCCTCAAGGTCAGCTCCTATTCTTGCATTGAAGGCTCCTAGAAGGTAAATGCCATCAGTGCTGTGGATCCTGGATATCTCTTCATCCAGGATCTGATAGAACGGATCTATTTCCTCGGGAATGGAGCAGAGGGTTGGGGTGTAAACGCTGAGAATGTTGACTGTGCCAGAAGATGTTGACAGACGTTGACATCTATCTGTGCCTGCTGTGGGGGGCTCTGTGGAACTGACAAGCGTGTTCTTCACCGCGAAGCCCATGCTGCCTTGGTTGGTCTGGAGACTTTTAGTCACAACGTTAGTTTTCAACGTTTAGTTGTTTAGTCTCTAAAAGGTAGGCCATGGCGGGGCGGCACCTAACTGCCTGGGGGCTGCCCAGCTTGAGGCAGGTGGTAGCTGTCCAATGAGGCACAATGACCTCTCTCACCATCGAAGGACACCCCTGGCGCTCGTTTCCTTCCCCAATTGGACAAGCTTACAACCGGTATCTGACCCCTCCCGTGTTGCTCACCAGTAAAGCTACAGAACCTGGGCAGGGTGCTATGGAGGCACAGCTGCATACCACCCTGCCCAGGCTCTGTAGCTTTACTGGAGAGCAACACACACCCCCATATCCTCGCAGCTGAAAGATCCAAGGCAGAGACAGAAGCAATACAGCTTGGCTGCAGCTGCGCAGCAAGGTATATATATATATATATATATATATATTCATAATTTTTATCTAAATTGTAAAAATCTGAAAAGTCCTCCAAAAACTACACAAATGTGAAGTAAAAACATTAATACACATAATATGTTTACATTTGTTTACAAAACCTAATTATTATGTATTGCTTGACCATGGGTGTGACTCTTTTTTTTTTACACTAATATATCAATAATAAATCAAGATATCATTCCATTTTTTTCTCTTTTGTAGATCTGTACAAAGTCTCAAACCATTTAGATAAAGATAACAATTAAAAAAAAATTATATCATTTGCTGGTCAAAAAGCCCCCGAAGACCACACAAAGGTTAAAAAGTACATATTTCTGGCTGGGCCAGCCAATAGGCATGTTTAGTCCTAACCTTGCATCTCAGGAAACTGACTCTGTTTCTATGGCAAACCGGAGATTCTACTGACAGCTGCAGTGAGATGATGATGTTATCAATTGATGACTGGATCTTTGATTCAGAAGACAAGACTTCTTCCACCATGTAGTGCATTGCACCGTCTCTCTTTGATAGTAATATGTTTGCACCGACTTGGCATATCAAAAGTTTATATCTAAAAGTTTCTCTTCTGACCTTTATGTTCCAGTTCTAAACAGCATTCCAAGAGCACTGAGATTTTCACTGTTTATATCACTGTGCTGCCTGTGTTTGTGTGTTCCGAGACAGACTGTCAGTCTGGGTATTTTTCAGTGACAATATCTGCAGGTTACATCAATACACCAGAAGGGCTTGATGAGTGAGTCACTTCAATTAATTGTTCGGTTCTTGCATAAGTCTGTTTTTACTTTGTTTGGAACTATTTTCAATGGTGGAGCAAAAGCATTGCTAAATATTAGATTGTTTCTTGTTTTTTAATGCGTATAATATGTAAGCTTGTCTTTAAGAACTGATCTGAATTTTGTTCAAATCTTTAAGTAGCCTATCAGTGATTTATGCTTTTGTCATATTTCTGTACCTTATGATGATTACCTTAAAGGTATAGTTCATCCAAAAATGTACTTTATGTAATCATTTCTCACCCTTGTGTCATTTCCAAACTAAATAAAAAATAAAATAAAATAAGGTGTTTTGAAAGTTTTTTGGGGGCATAAGGTAATGGTCACCATTAACCATTTTACCAAAAAAAAACTGGACTCTAATGGGCCGCATGCCACTCGAGTGCCTAACAGTAATGGTGTCTTTAAATTTTTGATACCCTTCTTTTTTTACGTCTGATGGGCAGATAAACAGCAGATGGGCTTCATCTGATCACTCAATACCTTGATATCTAATCCTAATGAAAGGTAATGTCAGCATTTTATTATGCAGCATGTTAGTTTCAGTTCAACCTCATTACACACAGCTCAAATCGTGAGTGCCATTTTCTGTTAGACCATCTCCTGTTGGGCAAACCATTCATGCACGTCCACGTTCCCTTGCACCTTGCTCTCCTCTATACTCTTTCCCTCTGTTGCTGGGCAACGTCTTTAAGAGGGATTTAAAAGAAATAAATAATGCTGCAAATAGACTCTTCTGGATTTTTTAACATTTGGATAACAGTGAAACTGAGCCCATCACACACCGTCTGTGAGGTGTAGACATGGCATCTGGCTCAAGGGCCTTTAGCGAGAACAGAGAGGGAGGGGGGATTGTAGACGATGAGAGGTTTGAAAAGCATTTCTGCTGTACCTTACCAAGGTTGTTCTAGTAAACATGAAGTACTGAGGCACAACTATTACAAAAGTTGTGAACTACATGTTTAAGGCTCTGATAAGTTTAAGAATGGATGTCGATGCCAATTCGAATTTTTCTCTGAAATCTTAGGCCACTTGGACTTCAAGAAGTAACCATTTATAATGCCTGTTCTAAAAAAAAATATTATAATCATCCACAAAATCCCTGTCCCCTGTGTAAAAAACAGCAAATGCCGGGTAGGTATGTTTTGAAGCTGGGATGCTGGTTCGAATTGGTTTAAGCTGGTCTTTACCTGGTCGTGTCCAGATTGAGTATACGGTGCGTTCAGCATGCCGGAAGATGTAAGTCACAGGAGAAGAGTAAATTATGTTATTTTTGTTTTATTTGCACAAAAAAGTAATCTCGTAGCATCGCAAAAGTGAGGTTGCGCCCCTGAAGTTACATGGATTTTTTCTTCAATGTTTTTGCTATGTTTCTGGATCTGGGATCATTTAATTTGTATTGTTGTCTATGGAGGGGCAGATGGCTCTCTGATATCATCACAAATACCTTCATTTCTGTTTCCTGAAGATGAACAGAGGTTCATCTAGGAACAGGCTACTGTAATTTGAGGAACATTGTCTAATTGTCATATTTCCATAGATTATGTGATGTAACTTGATGGGATAAATTTTATTTTAGGGTGAAGTAGTTGCATGTTAACTAAAAAAATTAACTGAATCCAAGTACAAAGATAATTTTTATTAACAAAACAAGAGTACTAGGGTATCCATCTGTAAGATGAAGCTAAAAGAAAGTTGGTCATCTAGAGCAACAAAGACCCTAAACACAAGACTGCAGTTGAATGGCTGAAACAGGAAATCCTGTGTTTTGTATCACAAAGTTAAAGTAAGCATAAACTAAAGCAAACAGTCAACAACTCAAGTATCTGCAATCAAACTTAGATTGAACAGGGTGTAAAAATGCACTTTACTCTGAATGAAACAATCAAACAGATTACACAAATATTTTTTTGTACAAAGACAATTTTGTCTTTGTCCCCTGTCCACCCCCCCATTTTTACAACTACCAGTGTGTCCAAAACACAGTAGTAAAGTTTATTTGCCTTTAAAAAGACCCTCATATTTCCGGTGTATTTATATACACTGTGGGGGTGGAAAAGGCATAGGGGAACTGTACTGGTCGTTTTCTGCCATTTCCTGCAACTCATTCAGTGCAGCGAAACTTTCAAAATACAGTAAATCCCCTGTAATAAAATGTTTATGCATTAAATTGATCAAAAGTGACATTAAAGACATATTAACAGATTTCCATTTCAAAGAAAAAAAAATATTAATAAACTATAGGAAAGATCCTTTATTACTCAAGTTACATTATAGGTCAAATTATTGAAGAACTAGAGAAAACAATGTCAGACATTGGCAACTTTGTAAATTATAGACCAACAAATAACCCATCTACTAATGGACAAAGTTTGAAACTCTCTACAATCCTTAATAATCATCAACAGGTTTTACTTTAATAATGTGCCCCTTTCTAAGAGAATTCCTTAGGAATCAATGTAAGGTCAGGCTGTCTAAATCATTGTGAAGTCATGTTCCTGTGTCGCAGGCTTATTTTTCACTCTGATCTGAAGACTACGCTCATGCAAATTTCTGTGAATATCGTTAAAGAAGAGAGAGAAAAACGCAAGCAGGCCTTTGTGACGAGGACATTTTTGCTGTTACTCATTTGACAATGACTCTCGTTGTATCAAGTGTGTGAGTCAGTGTGTCACTGATTGTATCTGTATTGTGAGGAAGGGTTGAATTGTGTCATGCTCTAAGTCTGCTGGCATGGGATCCGTCACACAGACCGTCTGAGGGTCAATTCCTGTCATTGAGGGCACAC
This sequence comes from Enteromius unitaeniatus, assembly GCA_032359435.1. NCBI lineage: Eukaryota > Metazoa > Chordata > Actinopteri > Cypriniformes > Cyprinidae > Enteromius > Enteromius unitaeniatus. Next base: position 8,295,155 of record JAUMHI010000067.1, read on the forward strand.
CACACGAGGCAGAAAGAGGTCAGCCAATAAGAAAGAGTGACCTTTTGCCTCTTTCGAGATCACTGTGTCATTTTTTCTAAATCACTTACCCAATTCAGAATGAATGACATTGCCTGTCTCCTGTGGAATAATGCAGGAAAATGACTCAAACTTTAAGCTCTGGTGAGTAAATAGTATATGGTAAATAGAACATCTACCACTTTATTTCTCGCTCTTCTTTCTCTACATCACATAGAAACTATAAATTTACATGATTCTTCATTATTTTAGTAAGTTAGTTCACCCAAAATATAAAAATTCTCTCCTCATTTACTAACCCTCATTTTATTCCAAACCCATAAGACTTCCATTTATTTTTGTTACACAAAATAAAAGTTTTTTATATATATATTTGCTCATCTACATGACAGGTATACATGCATAACATTTTTCTGCTTTTATAAAGACAATGTTTAACAGATTTGCGAGTTTGAGCTGCAATTTTTATGTGATATATATAAAATTCTGAAAGTAAATACAAAAGGTAAATATAAAAAATACTATACTGTAAATTAATTAAAATTAAACATGTACTGTATATAATACATGTATGCGTATTTCTAATTCAATTAATATAAAATGTCATATTGGCTACTAGTGCAATACTAAAATATTGCATCTTTAGCACAAGGAAGGCTCCTAAGGACAGAACAGAGATAAGCTGGTAAAGTGATAAAAAGGTATAAGAGTAATTGTTTAGTTGAACAATTGAACAAAATGTTTCCATGTTTCTGCTCTCTAAAAAAAACGCTTATAGCTCAAGATTGATGTCTCTAATTTGCTTTACACAGAATGTATGTTATGCCTCAAAATTAAAAGCAAAACCAGACCCTCTGATTTCTTTTATTCATCAGGGCCAGCGAGGAAAGAGGCTGTTGTTCAGAATGAAAACAAAGACCACTTCAAGGAGGTTTTGCCCAAGACTTTCAAAAATGAACACAGGCATTAATGGTGTCCACAGCATACCAGAATTATTTAAATAAAGTGAGAAGTGTGTAGAGAGACTAGATCTAAAAATAAACACAGACATTGCTCTCCGGAAAATAACACATCAAACAGCATTTTTGTGCATGGTACTAATAGCATGCCCATTGTCTGTGAGCAGGAATTTAGTGATTGCGATTCACATTGTAGAGCGTAGATAGTTTTGATTCACCTCTGAGCTTTTTTTTTAGATTCCAAATAGGAACAAATACTTAAGGAATAAAGGCTGCTGTTGCAATCAGTTTTCCAACCCTGGAGGCACCCCATCGCTAATATTCTATAATATAATATAATATAACATTTTCTAATTAAACACAATTAAACGTATTAGTTCATTAATAGAATCTCCAAACCCTGAAATGGATGAGTCAGTCAAGGGAGAAATCCAAAATGTTTAAGCTCTACTGTTGGGGCACCCCCAGGAACCGAAGTAGAAAACATCACTATACAGAATGTTTTGAGCATAATTTTGAGTAATAGCTTATTCCCTACTATAAGGAATGGTATTGAGCAAAATCATGTCTCTGCAAAATGTCCTTGAGCGTGTTCTCTCCTATATTCTCTTGAGCGTATTTTTTTCTGTGCAGAATGTTCTCAGAATGTTTGCGTACATATTTTCTTTCAATAAAGAATGTTCTTGAGCATTGTTTTGCATATCCAACATGTTCTTAAGCATGTTTGCTCCTCTACAGGAGTTTCTTGAGCATGTTCTTATATGCAAAATGTTCTTGAGCGTGTTTCAATGAAAACCCAATCATGAAAGTGCGTATAAAATCGTATGCCAAATAAAATCGAAAACTCGCGATGGGTAGGAGTAGGGTTTTGGGGTAACTGCGTATCATATTTACGCGAAAATTGCGTATCAAAAGTCAATTTTTGCGTAGCAATGCTATGAGTTTATGTTTACTCTGCCAGGTAAAATATTCTTGAGCATATTCATTCTTATACAGGAGGCTCTTGAGCAAGTTCTTTCCATACATAATGATCTTGAACATGTTCTCTCCTGTGCTAAATGAGTGAAGGACGCTCTTGAAAATGTTCTTTCCAATACAGAACTCTCTTGGCCAAGCTCATTCCTATGCAGAAGTTTCTTGCGCATTTGCTATATTCAAAAACTTTTTGGTTACTGAAAATGTCCGGAAAGAGTCTTTATCTTACATGATCCGTCCGTGTGAAAAGAAAATTATCTTTAAAGACGATTAAAAAGCCTACACCTTAAATAATCACACCAGCAACAATCGAAGAGATTACTAATCCCATTAAACACCCAACAAACAAGCCTATTCAGACCGTGCCACTTCGATCGCTTTGTTCTACAAACAGTTAAAAAGGAGGAGCGATCATGTCAGCTTGTTTGGAGAACCGTTATTCTCAATTTGATGCACAGAGTCCTCGTGACAGCAGCAGCGCATCGCGCGCGGAGTGCCAATGTGGGTGTTTCATGACGCGCGCGCGTCAATTACAGGTGTCCATTAACCACCGCGCGCATCACGACCTCAAGGAATGACGCGGAACTCGAAACGCTTTCTGTTTATCCAGGTAAACATTATTGAAGACACGAAAGAACGCACTCCTCTATGAACAGGTCTGCTGTTAACATTCTGTGCCACTGACAACTACCGCAACTTTATTTGGATTGAGTCACGTCCAGTCCATGAAACGGAGTCACGCGTCTGAAAATGAACTCATCGTGACTGCAAGACGCTTATCATGTAAGTACGAGCTTAGATGCATATGTGTTTGTTTCAAATTACGAACGTGTCATCTATAGGTGGATAAACATCATACAAAAAGGCAAATGTAGTATACCCTAATTAAAGCTCAGTTGTCATGCAAACATTTTCATGTCCTTGATTTGTTTTTATTTTTCCCTCTACTGTTCGTAAAATGTAATACTGTGTTCATCTGTCATTTCCAATTGCGCACGTTTTTCAACAAATATCACCCACCTGAGAGACTGCACATCACTGCATGTATATTGAACGACGGGTATAACTGGATTGTTTATTTATAGATTAGTTTATTTGGAGATATAAGCTATAAATACATTTACACCACAGTCCTCTTATTTTTTTGTTAAATGTATTTGGCTATTTCATAAAGCATTGCATAATTGTAATCAATCTAATATTTAGTTATTCATTTAATGTAGCCTATTTTTAAGACCCATACAATATTATGCAGTGCATTATTCGTTTACATCAATGACATTGATAATAGGGGACATTATTGAGGTTAGGCAAAGTCACATTTCTTCTTTGGTTAAGTAAGAGGCGATGACAGCCTTCTCCTCATTCATGTAAAAAAAAAAAAGGCAGTGTTTAATACTCTGACCATTCCTCTAAACTGCATGCCTACTAAGGTAGGTAGTTATGTCAAACTAAACACTAAATCAGAAATTGGGGGTTTCACAGATTTTAGGAATCAATCGATATTTATTAACCGATACTTGTCTCTAGTGTAATGCAGCTGCGATAGTTCTTTTAGGTAATCTATAGGTTATGTCCTCCATAGATGACATAACTGAATCAATTTTAAGGCAGTATGTTGATGCAGTGAGAAATGGATGACCACTTGCAGTAGGAACACCAAAAAGAAAATGCCCAGGACAAATATTTAAATTTATTTCCTCAAGGTCACCAAGATCTTATTTGGATACAGCAGGTCATTTGACTAGATCAGAGCTGGTTATGTAAGTTGTCTTAATCTTATTGAGAAAATGGCATTTTGTTTGTCTGCAGTTGAGAGCTATATGAACTTAAGAGGTGTCACGTTGCAAGTCATTTATGTTCCAGCGTCTCAAAATACATTAGTCGATGAATATTCATGCTTTTAACTAATAATATTTGTGGAAAACTATGTGTACTCCCACTCTCTCAATGTACGAAATTGATACCTACCCCCTAAAGTCATTTTGCGAGTTGTGCTTGAACAGCTGAGGTTAATTATGAAATGGGTCATTGTGTGTGAAATATTAAAGGTCTGTGTTTTGAAAATATGGCAAGTTCATAACTTATGACGGTTGCCCCCTTCTATGTTCTTTCCTTTGTTGAGCAGCGTGACTGCAGATGTCCTCTGGTGATCTGAAGAGCCCTGATCTGCTCAGCAGAGGATCACAACACAGGAGGAGACCCAGGCACTGTGAGACTTTAGCATTCCCTCATTGCACCAGCTGTCAGGAAAAGAGCATCTGCAGATATTCAATTTCTCTTGTAAAAGAGGCCCTTCACAGACCATCGGAAAGTGCCTCTTCAGTTTCCCTTTTGCATTATAACGGAAATCTTGCATTTTCATGGAAGACTGTTCAAACTGACCTCTGGTTAACTTTGAGAAAATGAACTCAGCAAACACTTGGATAGACTCTTAATGGTTTTAAACTTTAGCATTTGTAGAAATATGGTAGCTATGAGACTTGGTGAGTGAACTCTACAGCACAATCAGACTTTAAATCTTCCCACTGGATCCTGGAGGGCCCAAACCTCATCAAGGTGATAATCATGGTGATGTCGCAGGGCACCTATACGTTTCTGGCGTGCTTTGCCGGCTTCTGGCTGATCTGGGCTCTCATTGTCATGCTTTGCTGCTTTTGCAGCTTCGCCCAGCGAAAGCTGAAGCGCAGACGTGAAGAGAGGCTGAGGGAACAGTGCCTGCGGGCTCTGGAGATGGAGCCTCTGGAGTGCACTGGAGGGGGATTTCCTCCCAGGGAGCCCCCTCAGTTCTGCCCACCCATTCAAATGATGTCTCCACAGCTGCCTGTAACACATACTCTTCCTCAGGCAAACTGGACTGTCCCTGAAGGTAGGATGTTTAAACAAGTTTAATCATCCAGTGCATTTTTGTCTGCAGTAAGAGATATGGAGACTGTTAAAATTGTGAATTACATTCATACAACCATATTTTCAAAAGGTTGTGGTTGAGAAGAATCTTCAGCTTCTGGTTCCTGGTTGGTTGTAAATATTCTTTCACATGAATATGTCCTTGGCCAATTATAATTTTGTTCCTACGTCCTACATCCTTCTAATATGCAATTTCTCATAGTAAGGAATTTGTGAGAATACATTTGTAATCATGTTGACCTGTAAAGGTTTTGATGTTTTTTTTCTTTTTTGACTCTTTCCCCTACTTGAGATTTTAAGCTACATCCCTTAAACTTGGCACAGTCTGTTTTGATTTAATCAGACATAACCCGATTAAAATTCCTATAGACTGTAACAATGCTATAGGCTAGATGTACATAGAAGCACATAATGCCTTTACAAATACATAATGCCTTTACAACCTTAAATCCTAAAAATGAATTTGGGGATCTTCCCAATCCAATTTAGAATCATCATCTTTTATAGACAAAAATCCAATAACTAAACCCTGGATGCTACACCTTTATTACGTATATTAATACATTAAGCATGTTGTGTTTCAAACAACAACAACAGCCCATCTTAAGCTGTACCACTCAAAACACCTCACACACTGAGGGCAGGCTGAGCTGCATTCTTTCATGTATGATATGGTAACAGTGAGTCTTGTGTGGGTGTTGTGTAGGCAGACGAGCACAGCACTGAGCTAGCAGCATTAGAGCCGGCTAATCATGTGCTTTGGCAGACAGGCAGACTGCCAGAGTTGGTGGATCCCTGGCCATGGGTGAAGAATGTCCCTTTAAACCTGTGCCAAACACGCAGGATGGATGACCACACATTAAAACAAGGTCTGAGTAATAAGTCAGCTCACAAAAGAGTAAGAGTCAGAAAGAATTGTGCTCTTTAAAGAGACTTTGTATCACTTTACAACAACAGGCTCATTATGTCCCCAGTGATGCCATGGTCACCATATGAGAAAATTCTATTTGTTATAATCTAAAGTTTTTGAGAATCGGCAGTGATTTTTAATATACTCTTTTAATATATTAGGTATAATTCAAATCACCATCCATGATATGTAAATTTTCCCCAAAGAATGCATTTAATATTGTATATGATTATGCTCTAAATCACTATAAAGGACCTCTATGCTATAAAATAAATGCAGTTTTTGTAAATGTTACAGGTCAAATATGTTATATGCTGAACACTGTAGAGTGTCTAGAACTGACCTATTTAGTAGTACTGGCTAAGAAACATTTGTAACTAACTGTGCTCTGTTTGTGCTTGAAACACCTAAAACACTAGGTATGAAACCATTACTGAATTTTTAGAAGACAAAAAATAAATACATATGGGCTATTATACACTAAAGAACTGAGGATCACACATACTTTCAAGTCGTTCTGAACACAACAAACTCACACACTGTAGAAATGTGCCTTGTTGCTAGGAGACACATGACAAATGAAAACAATGTGTTCTAAAATCAGCTCAAAATATCAAACATGTTTTGATATCCTCTGACTTCAAGGAATCATGGTCTGAAGCTAAAAAAGACTGTGCACATAATATCATTTTTTTGTGAAATCTGTCAAAATTTGACTAAGTTAACCAAAATCTGCAGAATGGCTTTGACTTTACTGTCACCTTGGCATCATAAATGCATTATGTGATTTTTCTTTTGTAAGCTGTGTACGTCTTTTAGAAAACAAAAAGGGGTTTTCTATCTACAGAAGTCAACGGAATGCAAAAACCTTGAAGCTCAACATCTCAAATCGGCTTAGAATGAAGATAGAACCTTGTAATTCCAAGGTGGCATTTTGGAAGCTAGCATTGATGCACCACAACTCCAAATTTGGGCAAAAATGTATTCCAACTTTTAGTTTGGTAATACCTTTGAAAAATTACCTACCTCAAATTCCCTACTAGCAGCATAGCAATGTGCTATATATCCAGAACACCCTATAAATCCTCCTTGCAACCACCAAAATGCTTTAGTCACCTGCTAACAACCACTAAGAACCTTTTTGGCCATTGTAGCATGGAGTTTTGCATGGGCAAGCACAATTTGATTGATTGTCAAAATTAGTTTTTTCTGCAAGTTGGGATTGCTGTGCAGTTTAAGAAGCACTGCTTCCATTTGCTGCAGTCCTATGTCAGAACACATGATAATTAAGAAGAGCCTATAAGCTAAGTGCTTCCACATGGCACTGCTAGCCCCTATGACTTTTTTGGTTGGCTTTCATCTTCCATTCTGGTGAAAGCACAGATGATAGGGGTAAAACACTGCCTAGTCGCAACCAAACACATTCTTATCTCTGACCTTAAGATGCTTGTTTATCAGTTCCCTCCACAGGAGAAAATCTATCCAAGCTTTCATCTAGGAGTGAGAGGTGACCTTGGAAGTAATGATAAAAGCTTCAGTTCTTCCACCCTCTCCAGATAAAATGTACAGAGTCCTCATTTATGTTGTCTAGAGTTTTTTTTTATCTGATAAGTTGTGTGATTGTATAAATTTAATGATGTCTGGGGTGACTTTGAAAAAGAAAGGGCCACAATATCTTGGGTTGCCATGATTTTGCCAAGTTAGACATGATCCTAATCACTACCCCTAAACCCCCAAAGATGTTGATCCAGGAACATCTTGTACTTGGTGAAATCACCCTAACCAATGACCTAGGGTCAGAGGCAACAGTTCTAATAAGCTTCAATGTAAAGGACTTTGCCACTTGTACATTTAGTGTTGCTTGCAGTGTACTTACTGTTCTTTTGTGAACTGTTTGTTTGTCTCAGCAGACACAGATGTCTTTGGAAAACCGCCTTGCTATGAAGAGGCCGTGTTGATGGAGGACCCACCGCCTCCTTACAGTGAGGTTCTGGCGGACCCCAGGGGAGGAACTTACACCAAACCTTCATCCAGGTCCTCCAGAGAGCACCAGGAGACTGAGACCAGCAAGATGCCACCCATGACAGTGTTTCCAGAACGTGGCTACTCCTCTCTAATACGCCTACCTTCTGTCAGACGCTGGGACTCACTGGGACACCTCCTGTCCACTATGGACCTTAACCACAACAACCTGCCGGTTGAGCCTCAAGCCTCTGCCATCACCACCATGCCTCGTGAGGGCCGGACTCACACAGACTTGGGCTTGCGGGGACTCCATGGTCTAGATCAACACTATGGCTTGCCCACAGCGTTTCCTCTTTTGGGTCGGAGCACAGCGGTATGAGGCCACAAAAATAGACCTCCGGACCATTTCCTGAGATGAATAGTCACAATGCAGAGTCATATAAGGTCTGAAGAGTCTACCAGAGGCATTTCGAACTCTGTCTTTTGGGGGCAGCATCAGTTGAGGATGATTCAGCTTTGTTCAGAGGGTTCATTTGCAGATCCATCATACTCGCTTTTCTCTCTCGTCCTCCTCCTTGCTCTCCGTGGCATCTCCGCCTGATGCAGAGCAGCAGTTATTATGTGAATGCTGTTGCCATGGCTCCCGGGAGCTGTCTGCAGCCCACCAACACCTCGCCCCTCACATCATCTCTTCTTCCTTTCTCATCTGCGGCTCACCGATATAATACAAATGACATTTCAAACCCTGTCTTTGTGACATGGGGTAAAATACAGAAGTGCAACATGGTGAAATGACAGTGGTAGGTCCGTACTGTAGCTACACAATGCTGCTCAGCTGTACAAAAATGTTGTTTCATAAACTGGGAAACAATACCTGGCATCTCTTTCTGGATTTTCTGCCAGTTCTTTTCTCGAGAAGGAGCCTGAACTTTGGGGGTGGAAGGAAAAGCTTCAAAGTAGTCACAAATCCTCAAAAGGAAGTTGGCTGAAGAACTGCAATTTTTAAAACATGTCTGTATTGTCCATTGGAAAAAAAACTTGTCTCTCACAGCTTAAAGGGGTCATGAACTGCCTTTTTTTATTATTTTGCACTGTTCTCTGAAGTCCCTCAAGATTTTTACATAAAAACATCATAATTTAGATGTTAATTGGCTATTTTCTGTCAGGTTTTTAGTGTAGTGAGTGTAGATTCATAAGTAAACACCCACTGCTATGATAGGTTAGCAGTTGTGTATGTTTGACAGTACATTCTTCATAGAAAAATGCTGCTGTGATTTAGGTTAAAAATGTATAAATATACAGTACATAATAAATGACCTGAGACAAAGCAATAGTGACCACGTAATGAAAACAGTTACTCACACTTGTTTGGTGCGACATTACTGTCAAAGTCGGCACAGCTTCGTCTTTTAGTTTCTGAAAATGCTGAAATTGCCGCATTGAATTGTGCTTTGTTTCTAAATGAATCCACAATAAAATAAAGTGAAAAAAAGACCAAGTTCTTACTGACACGGTCTGGAACTTTGTTAAAACTAAAGTTCATCCACTCTTTTCTAATGTTAGGTTTAGAAGCACGGCCATGTAAATACTGTGTTTTTCCACAGATTCCACAGACCTGTTTAGCCAGCAATGTAGAAGCAGGGGTTGATCTTCCTCTGCGGAGGTGGTGTTTAGCCACACTATTACATCTAAGTGTGGCACATTCCACAACCTTTTTGGCAGTTTTGGCAGACTGGCTTCAATATAAGCTGTTTTTAGAGTAACAAGAAAGTTTTGAGTTCTGAAACATAAGTACAATGACTTCTTATATGTCAAAAGATCAAGGGTTTCTCAGTTCATGGCCCTTTTAATCCATTATACCATGCAGGCACATTGAGGAACTGCCTTTTATTTCATGTCAATAGTACTATCCTCTTTTTTACCGAATTTCTGTATGAAGAATGATTTCCCTTTTTTTATATATGAAATCCATCCTCCTAAAGTGCTAGTCAGATTGAAGATAGGGCCTTGTTTGTAATGACCTGCGAATAGGATTTGTCAACATTTTCACGCATCACCATGTTGCCCACGTTGTTCCCTGCTGTTGTTGCAGCCACATGTGAGATTTCTGGCATCTATTCAACAAACTCCATTTATATACTGGTGCTTCTCAGAGTTAGACCAACCGAATCCCTATTGTTTGGCTGTTTTTCGTCATCAATGTAGTGATTGTGAAGCATTGTGAAAATGCTTGATTTCATTTTTTCCTTTTATTGCCATCATTTCTATTATGTATGTTTCCATGCCCTTAAACAATTCTACCTCAATCCATCTAATGGCTGTCTTTGTCAGCTTACCGGCATAAAACTCTGCTTTCATGCATGCGCTGGATGCTTTCAAATGACATTTGATTAAAATAAGCTCCATTTTGGAAATGTGAAAAAGCAATTAGCAGCGTATGTGGGCACACATTCAGCACAATGCTTTTACTACATCATAGTGATGTCTTTGGTTCAATATTTTTAATTGCGGAGCCATTACTAGACCGCCTGAAAATAACAAAAGCATAAAGGAATTGTATGTTCCACAACCCACGCTATAAAGACTTGGTGCACGAGGCATTGTTCCCTGCTCCGTTTATAACCTGTCCTGACTAAACTACATCATGCAATTAAGTTAAGAATCCATTGATTAATTTTCAAATTTCCTCCCTACAAGAATGAAATAGTGTGTCCGTGTTGAATGCTGGAAATTTAACAAGCAGAATGAATTCTTCTGAAAAATGAAACGAATGTTTACCTTGAGTACGATTTCAAGGCCAAAGTGGATCAGTTCAGATGAAATATTCATATTTTTGCACAGACCAAAATACAATATTGTATTTAGACAATCAATTAAATTTACAGCACTTTACTGTTATTTTAAATATACAAGTATGGTATTAAAAAATCTAAGGGTAAGGTTTTATCAAAGGGTAAGGTTTTTATGCTAATTGTGTGAGAAATATATCTGTTTAAAATGACTGCTTTTACTCTCTATATTCAGTTATATCACAACAGAAGCTAAAGACAGAGATGTAAACGGCCTTCTCTCTGCCAGCAATGTGTTGCTAAGCGACCGTAGAAGAGCCGTGTGAATCTGTTTGCATAGATGAAGTGAGCAGTACCGTCACTGCTCTGGTACACAGCCTTCTCACATCCACTATGATAAGTGGAGTGTGGTTTGCGAATTAGCATATACGAGATGTTTTATGTACCAAATGTACCCCGTTTGTGCTATTTTCAAGTCTCTGATCTATCAATCAAAAGGGGTTTTGTGTGTGAATCTCTTTTGATCTGGAAAGAGTCTCAATTTAGACTCCCCATTTGACACTAAATTTACTCTCCAAATTCTCCGTAGTACACTTTCTTTCTCCGTCACATGAACTGTGAATTAGCAAACTGTGAAAGTGTTTCATGCAATGTTCATGTAGCATGCAAATTGTGCTTGTCTGTGCGGCCACGCTATAGTCTGAGCTCTACTATTTCATAGCTGCTATGTACAGTATTTCCATGCTCATTTGAGTAATTTTGGTCTGTTTTCTAAAAATATACACTACACAAATAGGGCTAGTGAACGCCTGATATCTGATTAATAAAACTGAGGTACAAAGTCTGAAGTTATGACAGCGTTTCAATATTTCTGTGTCTGTGTTTCAGATAAAAACAACAACAAAAAAAACCCTACACAATTTTTTGAAGGATTTTAAAGTCTTTTATTAACATACATAAGCACATAGCATGTCACAAAAGATCTTGTGCTTGTTTCAAAAACAGCATGTGAGAAGCGGACGGAAAAAGGAAGAGATAGAAAAAAATAATTAAAAAAACTTTCAGGAGTCGCTAAGCCTTGCTTCAGGGGCAAAGAAGAAATTACTGTAGTAGAACAGTAGTAGTAATAGTAATAATAGTAGTGGTAGTAGTAGTAGTAGTCTCCTAGTAGTCTGAGGGAGAAAGAGAGTAATAATCACTACTAAGGAGGTAGGAGGGTGAACAGGAATACATAGAAGTTATTTCAAAAGGGGCTAAGTTACTGTTAAAGATGCGGGTTACTTCCTATTAGGTATTGTACTGAGCGACCGTTTTCCTCTCTCACCAAAGAAACATAAGAAACCCAATCGAAACTTACGCCAACCCCTGTTTTTCATGGGTGGTGAATCAATGTTAGTGATTGTAGCACATTTTACATGAGCACAAAATTAGAGCTATTTACAGAACAATACTATTGGTTTAGTCTTATTGCTTGCTTTTCCACTCCAAAAATCCTTTGTAAAACCAAGATGTTATGATGCCGCTTTACAACTTGACTAAAAGTATGACGAAGACAGTGGTCAGTCAAGGCCGGGACAGTGGGTGGTGATAACTTAGCAGTTAAAGATGTGGGCTGGTACAACAAATATTACAGGCTGAGTCAGTGTTCAATAAGTGAGATAATCTCTCACTGTTCTGCCCTTGAGCAAGGCGACGTGTCCCTGCATTTGTCTTTGTGAAAAAGTCAGTTACAAATCCAAATTTTGTAGTATTTTTAGGGTCATAAAAAATTCCTGGACTTGGTCACATTACTCTGAAGAAATTCCTGGGTTAACTAGCAACAACCTAAAAAGAATCTTATAAGGGCCATATTAATAACTTATTTACCGTGGCTTGAAATCGGAGATTATAAGGAGTTTCTTTCCCTTGGAGCATTAAACTAATTTAAAAGGTTCAAAATTACATCCACAGAAAAAGAAAAAAGGTCGAAACCATACTCTATGCAAGTAAATGAACGCAAATGCTTTGATTTCACTAGGAGCAGCTTGCTAAAATATGTTACAAGTTTGCAATGAACGCCAAGCAGAGCCCTCTCAGCACTGCCACGTGGAGTGCTATAGCTAGACAAAAATGTCCATAATACAGTCAGAATCCTGTTTAAATAATAGTGTTTGGAAGATAAATATTTTGGCTTTGTAAATTGGTAATTCAGCTTATTTACCCTCATATTGTTCCAAAAACTGTATGACTTACTTTATTCTGCACAAGAGAATGCCAACATTTTTATTTTAAACTACTGATCTTTGAACGCCGCAGTAAGGTTGCATGTCAATATGTACAGCGGGACTACACACTTGTTTTCGCATCAGCATTTGCGTACTTACGTAGAGTATGTTTCAGGCCTGAGCTTTTCCATTAATAATACAAATACGCACACTACCGAATATATAACTAAAACAATTCCCATTGGAGTCCACTATGACTGTTATTGCCTAAATTCTCAACAAATCAAAGCTCTATTGCAGTTTTTCCAAGAAAAAAAAGTCAGTTTCTGCCATTGTTTATACACATTGTCTCATATGTAGTCAAAATATACATATGCCACCTGGCGCTAAAGTCCTAAAAGGCCGTTACACCAACACGTCATACTCAAAATAATTGGCACAACACAAAATTGTTTCGTAATCACATAAACCCCCTTCATTTTCCGTTTGCTAAATACATTTGACTCAACTGAAGCTAAAATCGTGTTCTGACATGCCTTTGCTTCAACTAAGGTGAGGGTTCGATCGTCCCTCACCAATTGAGTAATCAAAGCAAAGGCCCCCGTGGGCATAACACTCAAACACATGTGATTCAACTAAACAACTAAGATTGTAGGGAACTTGATTGAACCACTGAGCAGACCTAAGCTCAGTGTTGATAAAAGAACTAAAACAGAACGGTCTAATCTGCTACTACACACACCTGTTCGGCACAGGGATCCATACAACACAGGTGAGCGCTAGAGACACACTGTGCTATACTCTGCATAGAAAAAAAAAAAGATCAAAATAAATAATAAACACACTCACACACACGAACCGAGAGCGCTCATACCCACTGGCATCTTTAACAATAACCCGAGTCCTTTTCTTCTGTGGCTAATGTTGTTTTTGTCGTCGTTTTTTTATCTAAAACATTTTGATGCAAGACTTCTGTAACTGTTGTAAAATAAGTTTTCATAGAGGTGCTGCCTCTTTTTCCCTCAGTCGCTCCTAATCATCATCTTCCATCACGGGGTCTGTATCCCAGCACGTAATGTCGATTTCTGTGGCAGACAATAAGACAAACATGTTATGTTAGCAATGAAGTGATGTAATAAGAAGTAATTATTTGCTTGTATCTCTTTGTCTTTATTCATACACCTGAGGACATACATCTGCAAGAAACTCTCAAGTGGAAAGTTTATTTTTTTTTGAGGGTTTTTTATTTTTACTTATTACACGGCTCTCTGGAATGCTTGATTCCGATTGGTCGGTTGAGACATTTGCAGGTTCGTTCTTTTCAAATAATAACCGCTCCAAAGTAATAACGCATAGCCCGGTGCTACTTATGTGTTTGTATGATGTTATATGTATGATAAAATCCCTCCGCGCCAACAAAGATTACCGTTTGGCGCCATCTTTGTGACAAACTCTGGACAACCACAATTTACTATGGAAAATTTAAAATACATCCTTTGTTATATATTCATATGTAGATGTTATAAATTGTCTTAATAACATTTAAATGTACTATATCGTTTCGCTTACATATGTCACTTTGAATTTTTGGTGAATATCTCAGCCACTTGTTTGTAAGGGTTATTTTAATATTACAGACATACTACAATAGTTTTCAATAATTGCTTTTGATTAATTAATTATGTTTTCAGTTTTCACTTGACTTTTTTTTCCATTTGTATTAGTTTGTTATAGTTTTTTTAATATGTCTATATATATATATATATATCAGTTTAGCTAAATGTTTTTTTTCCCCTTGGTAACAAGCTGAAATTCATTTCAATAAATACACCCCCCCCCCTTTTGTTCCACAGAGCATTGAAAGACATTATTCATACTGCATGAAGGTGATCTATCCTTTTAATAATGACCCATAAAGTCAAAACTTTGCTTTTGTTATTATTTGATTCATATTTTGAATTATCATTTAAAAAAAATATTTTTCAAATTAATCTGAATAACTGAATAATAATTATTTTGTTTATTCTAAATATTTAATTTTATTTATTTATTGCATTTTTAGTTTATGTATTATCCAATTAATATTTTAGTTTTGAAACTTATTTCAGTTAGTTGCTGAGGCAAAATGTCTTATTTCGGTTTTATTTAATCTTTCTTTATGTTAACCATATCTGTTTTAAATAAAATCCCTGCTATCTAATGTACTGTTCTCCAAAAACTGAAGCTATAAATTCAGGGGCCATTCACACAGCACACATTCTAGAGTTAACAACAAATAAATGGAAGAGAAAACTGAAGATGTGTTTATAGGAATATATATACAATAAATATACTTAAAAAACTTTTTTAAAGGACATTTATCTACTTTTTGTTTTGGTTTAGTTATACCTGATGACCTAAAATAGCTAAAACTAAAATAATTAAAAAACTAAAAAAAAATATATAAAAATTAATTTTAACATTTATAATATTTAACTCAACAATGTGTAATGCAATTGTCTATCAAATTAATAAACATAATTACCAATAGAAAATAAATATAAACTAAAAGTTATTAGCTACTTAAAAAACAATTGGTTTATTAATTATGTCTCACTCCAACTTCGTGGTTTTTAATGAAATGCAGCAAAATGGGAAAAAGTATTTGAATTAGCTTTTATTATTATTTTATTTTGAATTACTTTTATGTTTTTCTTTTTTATTTACATTTTTATTCAAGCTTTAGTAGCATTTTGAAAACATTTTTATTTATTATTCTTTATTTTTTTTATTGTTATAGTTTTTATTAATTTTTAGTTATTTTAGTACATGAAGAGTTGCGTTCATTTAATCAGTTTGTATGCTTCAATCTGCTGTGATCTCACCTGGTGGTTTGTTATAAAAAACTGGTGTTGGGTTGACTTTTGCAGTGCAGTCATCTGACTGGGCGAAATCCTCCTCCTGTGATTGGCTGAAATAGCCTTCACTGGCCTGCACAAACACAAACATATGAAGTCTGTATGTAAATAAAGCTGCAGGCAAATGAAGCAGCTTCAAGTGTTATAAAAAGAAAACAAATGCTGCCATCTAGTGGCAAAAACGCATACGTCAGTAAAGCATGCTGGAGAACGAGGGACAAGACAACGTTGCATTGTTCATTTTAACAGTGAGTTCTGCTCACCTGGGTCCCTTCTTTAAGCAGCGTGTCTCCATTGGTCAGCAGCAGCTGTCCATCATCCATGTCCTGGCTGTCAGTGCCAGAAGCATGCTGCAGGGCCTGCTGGTAACTCAGGGTCATCTGGTCGGGTCCGGTCACATCCACCAGGCTGGAGGGTTCGTCTTCTGTTCCAGTGCAGTAGGGGGTGTCAGGCACCTCATCGAAGCTCAGGAGTGGCTGCGGGAGATTAGGAGAGGAGCTGGCAAGATGAGGCTCCGGGGTGTCCTCCATCAGGTCCATAATGTGGCTGGGGGCCTGGGAAGGGGCCGTAGCAGGTGCTGGGCCACTGTCCCACAAGTCTAGCAAGCTGTCGTCTGTGCTGGGTAATGGAGCGGTGCCGCTGGACTGGGGGGAAACACTTGGGGAGGTCTTGACAAATCCGGATTCCTGCACTGGAGTTTGCTTGGGAGTGTCAAAGGCTGGAGGAAAGAAAAGTAAGGAAATTTAATATGGAACTATATTACAATATTACAAGCTTTTGGTGAAATATATTGTGCAAGAACATTTTGTTCAACTGACTCCAAAGAACAGCAATTTGCAACATGGAACTTGTGCAATGCATTACTAATACACCAAGGTGAACTGTGGCATCTAAAGAAAATTTATCATATATTTTATAATAATTAAATCAATTCTGTTGATTTTTTTGACATTGTATGTGTATTTATTACATTTTACTAGTCTTAAAGTTAAGTTCAAATTTTCCACATATTTCTACTTATAATTATTTCATGTCATCATATTAAATATTCAACCAGAAAATATAGGGTTAAAAAATCCTTTTAAGGGTACAATCAGCTGCTTGGTGTCACTTTTTCACAATGTTTAAAGGTATTCATAAAACCATATAATATATATCAAATACACTTCAGTCCTTTTGTCTTAAGGAAGTGTTCGTGGTGAAAATCAAAGTTTTATGGGTATGTTTTCTTACTGTTGAGGTTATGAGCAGTAAAGTCAGCTTCAGTGAAGTGCTTTTCTTAAGTACAATACATTTAGTCCAGGCACTCATAAGCTGAAAAAATTAGTCAGCTGTGAGGGCAAACACAACCTGGACAAACAAATGAGCCCCAGGCCGCATCACAGGGGCCAGTTTGCATGCAAGAGATGATTTTGAAGGAGCAATAACAGCCTCCCAACTGTGTAAATAATTAAGCTGAGATCCAACATTTTACATCCCAAATAGTCCCTCATTTTCATGAGACTGGTATTAATAGATTCTTTGGACCATGTTGAGAACATTGATACTAATAATCAATAACTGTCCATTTTGAAAACCTACTTTTTCAGACTCCTCCTATACCACTGGGCTGATTTTCACCAAATACAAAGATTTTGGATTTTGTGTAAACAAAATGGTTTTCATTTAATGTATCAACAAATTTGATGGTGTAATGACGAACTGCATCTAAACAGTTTTGTGTCAACTTTGTGTCATTGTTAAATCACAGTACACCATTAAATCGTTTTTTTAGCCATTATGCCTCTGTTGTGCTTGGCGCCTCAACTTGCCGTCTGCTGCTTGTAGCTACAGTATATTTTCTACTAATATTGCTTTGTAATTTAAATTTTTGAGGCTTTAATTGAGAGGTAGGTAGCTGTTAAAGGGTTTGCCTCGAAATTTAAATTCTGTCATTAATTACACACCCTCATGTCGTACCAAAACCATAAGACCTTCCTTCTTTGGAGCACAAATTAAAATATTTTTGATTAAATCTAAGAGCTATTTGACCATCCATAGACAGCAAAACAACTGAAATGTTCCCAGGTCCAAAAACGTAACATTGGTAAAACAGTCCACATGACTGAACTACGAGAATGGCTTTTTTTTTTTGCCCAAAGAAAACAAAAATAAAGAAATTTACTCAATTCTTCTCCCGTGAGTTATGTTTTCTGCCATTCTGGAAATTACTTAAGAATGTATTTGATGTAATCAGAGCTTTTCATGTTTGGGGAAAAAAGCACGTAATAGGCATTGTGTGCATTTAGGGGAAAAGCATGCGAATGTGTTGTGATACTCCAAAATGGCAGAAGACGTAACTTTAGGTAGAACAATGGTTGAGTAAATTATGTTATTTTTGTTTTCTTTATGCAAAAAAAAGTATTCTCGTAGTGTCGCAAAACTCCACTCTCGTAGAGTCACATGGACTGTTTTACCGATATTATTTACTAATTTACATCACATTTCTGGATCTGGGAACATCTCAGTTGTGTTGCTGTCTATGGAGTCAGATAGCTCTCAGATTTAATAAAAAATATTTGAACTTGTGTTCCAAAGATGAACGAAGGTCTTACGGGTTTGGAACGACATGAGGGTAAGTAACTAATGACAGAATTTTTATTTTGGGGTGAACTAACCCTTTAATGATAAGAAAAGTGTGAGGGGCATCAGGGACAACAGCTATACAGAAAATAGTCACAAGAGCTCCCTTGTTTTTGAAGTCTTACCAAACTCCTTTCGAAAATAGTCCTCTTTTTCCTCCTGAATAGCAATTTTGGGGATGGGAGTACATCCAGTGGTCATGCTGCGCTCGAGGATTCCTTCAGTAGAGTCATCTGAGACATCAAAGAGAAGGTAAACGTTTGATCTGGGCTCAAGTAAATTTCAAACAACTCATACCAGCCAAAATATCAATCACAACACAGATGACAAAGTTTGCAAATAGTCTGAAAGGACTGCTAAAATGCCAAACAATAGCAAGCAGTGTTTATATGTCAGAAAAAAGTGCATCGTCCCCAGCGCCCTCATCAGTGATAATGACAATAAAACACAGACATGCCAACTTGACCATGAAGACACAACACAGTGTGCAGCGCTCACAAATTTACAAAAGCATGTAGTTTCTGAACATGCACACACTCTTACAATGACAGCACAATAAATATGCTTTATTAATAAAAATTTCTTAAACAGCACTCATATGCATCCACCAATGTGTCATGGCATTATGAAATGATACATACAGAAACACTAAAGGTTGACCTCTTGATCTCATGACAAGCTAAAGCAAGCTGACAAGTTAAAAAAATATTCAATTAATTGAGTTTTAAGTGGCATGTGATCAGTATAAGACAAGATGTAATATAAATCACAGAAAATATCTCAAATCTATGCAATTTTACAGGATAATATAAATAATGACACACCAGCCCTCTGGGAAGAACAACAACAGTTGAGATTTCTTTGATATCGCAATTGTTTCTCCTGCACTATAATATTTAACAGAAAGTTTTTACAATCTTCTTAACGCCATTCCAGCATCTATACAATCTTACATATGTTTTCAGAACACAAATCATGCTCAGATTTGCAGAGATTAAAGGGGTCATGATATGAGAATTGTTCTTGATCTTCTATATCAAAGAGGTCTTTGTATGCTTAATACATTTTGTATTAAGTTTCATAACTTAAAACGTCCTAATCATCAATTAAAGGCATTGATCAAAAATCTTCTTCTAATCACGGGCCTTCAAGGAACATATCAAAATAATAATAAAAAAACATGTCATGACCCCTTTAAGAAGTCTACAATCAAATTTCATCAAATTATCAAATTAATTCAAAACAAAATTACTGTCAAGAATCATCTCATTTAGAAAAATCAGGAGAAACATCTGAGACAAAGTTACAATAGATGACGCATACTTAAAACCCAATTAAGTCTTTTGAACCTCTGAGCTACAAACATTTCCACTGGAAGTCACCAACTCGTAATGCAACAAAAAACTGAGATGCAGATGTTGGAGATAGCCACTTTAATACAGCTACAGCTGAAGGAAGACCTCACAAGACATAACAAGCACAATTAATGAAACCACAATGACCATCAGAAAAACTTTGCAGGAAAACAGTTGTACAGATCAAGTGACAATTCAAAGTATAAACCACTGTATCATTCCAGATAAACTTTAGATGTTGGGTCTTATTACAGACCCAATGTTTAGTCCTTATGGCACACACTGATAATTGTGGGCGCCATTTGTCCTTGTGTTGCTGTTTAATTTTACTGTCAAACACACACCACAAGGTCAGCTCCACAAGGATCACAAATGATACCATAGTCACACAAGGTCCACGGAACGCAAGCCCCAGGGCTTGGAAACCACAGTCACATGCGGTGCAATGTGGCATACACTCACAGGTCAACAGGACGGAAGGAAGCGCAGACAGGGCCGCCGGTTATCCGTCAGAAAGAGCATGGGAGGAGAGGAAGGGGGACATGAGGGGAGTAACATTGGTGAGATTCAACCAGATCTCCCTAACCAAAAGAATCTCTTTGTCTCAGTCCTCCAAACGTCCATGGCATAGCTTCAAAATAACACATACTTAGTATTTCCTGTGCAAAGTACAAATTCAATGGACAACAAGTATAGAACACAAATAGGGACTGTGGACCCAGAGATGATGGCAGTATGGTTAAAATCATTGAAAGAAATGGATTGTGACACTGAGAAGGCCGTTGTCTATTTAGCTAGAACGGAAGGTTACTTGAGATGGGACATACAGAAGGGGAGATGGTCATCTGAGATTGGATATATATATATATGTAGTTCAACCTGTAAGAGCTGAGGACACAATGTCTTAAAACATGGTCACCCTAAACCTGTTCCAGAGTGGGACAATTTTCAGTTCATATTGAAATTCAAATGTATTAATTCACAGAAAAATTTCAGTCTTATGTTGTTCCAAAACAGAAGACTCAAATTTTTTCATGGAACACAAAAGGAGATGAGTCGATGAGATGCAGTATAAGAGAGAAATGTTTTTTGAAATTCAATATTCAAAAAATAACATCTTTTCAATGTTACAGAAGAAACTACAACTCAAACATGTCATGGTGTAGCCAAAAAGTTGCAATAGATTTTCCTTATACTTTTAACAAATTTATTTAGAGCTGGTTTTTGATAATATTTCATGTTTATTACATTATTTTGTTGGTTGCAGCACCTGACTAATTGGCCGGACAGAAGTAAAAAAATTTAAATATTAACACCCAGTGAATTAGCTTTGTTAAAACACTCACCATACATATAATATAAGATGATTTCAAAGATGCAATAAAAGATAAAAGATTATGATGAATTTGTATTTTACAAACAAACTCACACAGTTTCATTTTAGGAAAAAGAGCAGCTTGAACATTCTTCGAAACATCTCCATTCGTGTTCCACAGAAGAAACTAAATCACATTGGTTTGGAACAACATAAGGCGGAGTAAATAGGGACAGATGTTTAATTTCATGGTTAACTATCCCTTTGACACTACGTAGCACATACTGACACTGGAAGAACAGGGTGCACCCGGTACAGTGCAGCCACAGTGAATGCTCTCAGAAGCACAGTGATGCTGGAGAAGCCAAAAGAATAACGGTAATTCAGTGAGGAGGGAGGCTACAGGCTAGGCTTGTGACTTCGTGATCCTACGCTGATGCAGTAGCCCTCAGCAAGATCTGTCCAGTACCTACCAGGTGGACCTGGCTGCCGCCGTGAATGGGGCGGAGTGCGAGAAGGGGGCGGGCTGCAATCGGATGGACTGTGCTGCTGCCTCAAGAATGGACTGTCCAAGCGGCCTGGTAAACGGGAGACAGGACCATCGTGTGGGACACGCAGACACCCACGCACACACATAGAGCCACGTGTGACAGAGGAAGACCAGAGGTGTGACAGAGGAAGACCAGACCAGATAGACAGGAGTAAAGAAATCCAGGGACAGAGAGGGGAAGAAATTTGTATAAAAGAGAAATGATTAGAGAAATAGAGAGGCACGCGTTCAAAACAGAAGCAAATGATGGATGTGCAGCAGTTGGGTAGAGATTAAATAAGATCCAGGATTGTCAGAAGGGTAAATGGAATGGATGGAATATCGAAACGGAAACCAAACAGATGTGTTAACAACCAAAAGGATGGAGTGAGCAGATAAATGAAGAAATTACCCAGAAATGGAAAGAAAAAAAGTGAGGTAGAAGGAGAGAGGTAAGAAAACAGTTGTTAGTGTGATGGTCTCACACCCTCTGAACATGTCTGTACCCTTCAACAACAGATGCTAGTGAAGGGTCTGACTTTCACTTCAACACTGAAAAGTCTAAGATCTTAAATAAACAATTGAAATGGCATAATCAACCAGTAATTATACTGCTCAGTCTGTTGGAAAATGACACCAATATAACGTTTCTGACAATAAAGCAATCCTTGCTTCAGCATCCCTGCTGAAAAAGAATCCCTACTTAAACTATCCTCCGGTGGTTTGCTGATTTAAGCTGGTTTGTCTCAGTCATAGCTGTCCTTGTTTAAAAATTCCAGTTGATTTTTTCCCCCAGAAAGTACTGAAAACATTTATTTACTGAACTAGTAGGTACATCTAAAGCTGATGTGAAAAAGTTAAATATGGGCTGAAACAAAACATGTTCTCAACTAGTCACTTTAGTAAGAAATAACATCAGTTAGTTTGCATGTTGTTAGCATGTTGCTAAGCTATTATGCTTAATACTCTATTAAGCATAATACATAGAAATGTACATAGAAATGTTTTTTAAAAATATTAATAGTAGTATTATTAGATATTATTAGATTGCTATTTGTTTTGATCAAAATGACCAGTTTAAGGTGGTTTAAGCGGTTTATTTAAGTTGGTTTAACTAGCCTCCCAGCCTAGACTAACTGTTGTTTAGGTTTAGCTTAGATTCTGGCCACAGTGAGGCATCTTAGTATCAAACTAACTATGAACATTTATTATGAAATTCGTATCTCTATATATACTGTATCAATCTATTATCCAAAAATGTAAACACGTTGCTATATATAATTCAAAACATTCTCAAATTTATAAAAGTGGCTTACATTCATTTTTGGGTGTTTATGAAGTTTAGATCCTCTGTTTTCTATATAAATACATCAAGGTATATCTATCTACATCATTTTAACTGTCTATAAACCTAACAAATCTGTCATGATGATTCAGCGCAGAACTTTCAGCATATTCTGAGACAGATGGTCTCTCCTGAGCTGTGCTGTTTAACTCACACTAAATGACAGATTGAGAGACAAGTGAAGAGCAAGAAGCAGGACAAACAAAGGCTTAGGATTTAGCATATATGCCCTCCTCCTTCTCTTCTCCACTCTTTCACTATGATCTTACCGGTCCTGTGCGTGGTGACTGGTGAGATGTCCACGCTGTTGGCTGTGGCCCTCTCTCTTTGCTTGAAGAATTCACGCGGGTTACTGGGCCTTTGGGCAATGATGGCTGCTGCTTCCTATAAACATATTAACACCGGAAAACAAGATGAAACATAATATGGATAGACAGACAGACAGATATACAGATAGATATAGATAGACTGAAGATCCTATTGACTGCACAATGTCTTGAAATAGCATGAGGAATCCCACTGACCCACATGTAAATCCCAGCAGAATATCTGTCATCATAACACAAATCTGCCCCAAATTTGAGTTTGTTAGGGTCAGAATCTGTTCCGATTTTGGAGTGGCCTCTCAATCTCTGTTTCAACCCACCTCAACCTCTGTTTCCTTTTTGTCCAGGGCAGGGTCTTCACAGCTGGGCTCTGTCTGTGAAGTGGATAAACACACCAGCATGTTTATTTCCAGCAGGGGGCAGCAAATACTTTTTTTTTTATGTGGGCCACTTCACATGCAATTGCTCACTTTACAAATGATTAGTCATCTTTTGGTTCTGGTTAAAACCCATAAACCATCAAGCATTTAGCAAATGATTCAAGTCATAAAGCATCTCATA
Organism: Enteromius unitaeniatus; assembly: GCA_032359435.1. Taxonomy (NCBI): domain Eukaryota; kingdom Metazoa; phylum Chordata; class Actinopteri; order Cypriniformes; family Cyprinidae; genus Enteromius; species Enteromius unitaeniatus. The sequence continues at coordinate 8,318,832 of JAUMHI010000067.1, forward strand.
AAACACCAAACCTGGTTTACTGTATGCAAAGCATACGCACTCTTACAATCAAGGGTTGATTCCTTGACCTCTCTTTGGCCTCTTCCTCCTCTTGCATCTTCTTCCTGTAAGCATGTACATAAACGCAGATAGCATTATAATCACGTATTAATGAGGGTGGTCAGTGTTGGACACTGTGGCACCACTCCTACCTCTGTTCCTCGATCTGCCGCTCCCTCTCACGGTACCGCTTCTCTCTTTCCTCTTGCTCTTTTTTTTCCAGCTCCATCCTCTCTGCTTCAAAGCGCTGCCGTTCTTCCGCAGTCTTCCTTCTCTCTTCCTCCTTTCTCAACTCCTCCTCCCGCTTTAAACAAGGAACATGTCAGTAAAACTTCACTTAAATGAATTTAGTGAGAATAGGATTACCACAATAACATTTATGCTTATTATTTTCCTTATTTCGTTTAGATTGTATGCATTTGGTATCACATTTCAGCAGGTACAAATAGATCTACAGTTTATCCAACGCAATACTCTACTTTGTGCAATAAGCCTCCATTTCACATTTTTCCACAGCAATTTGTAGAATGTTTCATCAACTGGAGTAATTCTAGGATTTTTATAAATTGGCAATGGGTCATTTTCAACTCGCTTTTAACTATTTATTTATAAAAATAAAAAAAAAACAGTAAAAATATATTTTTTATATATAAATAAGATTATTTCTTTATTACTTAAACAACTTATGCATCCTAAATGAGCTATATTTAAAATGTATTAGTAAATATTCAAATACGTTTTAATAATAATTAATATTTCAAAATTACAGTATGATTGGAAAATGATACACAAAAAATAGTATGTTGTGATATTTCATATTACAGAACATTATTGTGCCACCTTATTGTTATTAGTGGTGACAATAACAGCCAGAAGTTTTATCAAAGGTGTAAGTGTATTTCCTTTTTTTATTGATGTATGGTTTGTTAGGATTAGACAATATTTGTCCGAGATACCATACTTGAAAATTACGTTTTTAGCGATGCATATTACTAATCAAAAATGTATTTAATCTAAATATCCTAATGATTTTCGGCATAAAAGAAAAATCGATCATTTTGACTCATACAATGTATTTTTCGCTATTGCTAACAATAAACCTGTGCTACTTATGACTAGCTTTGTGGTCCAGGGTCACATATTTTGCATTCAGTAAATATTTCCTTTTTATATTACTGTTTTCAAATAGAGAAATGTATTTAAAATAAGATTTTCACAATTAGGACTGAAATCTGCATATAAAGAATGTAGTAGTCGCTATGGTAAAAAGTTTCCAAGACGCCCCAAGAAAGTTTTAATAAACCCCCTGAGACATTAAGTTAGAACCCAGTTAGTACAATTTTATTGAGCTACCTGAAAGCAGAAAGCATTCTACTTAAGCTATTAGTAAATTAATGGTATCAAACAAATCTGACAGAACTACTTCCTCGTAATCTTAAAACAAAGAAACTAGTCAGCTGAGTCATCACATCGTATGCTAGAACTGGTTTACAGTAACATCCAGAAGGGTCTCAGATCAAGCATCTTTGCAGCAGAAACCTAAAGGAATCAGATTGCTACCTTGGCTTGTTCCCAGAACTCCTCTCGATTGATTTTCTTCATCTCGATCTCTGCATTTGTTTTTTGGTAGGTGGTGCCCTGTGATTAAGAGGAAAGGGGAAGTGTGAGTAGTGAGTATTTCAATTGGATAGCTAACTAAGGAAAAAGATGCCCATGGGGATAGTTGGCTTCTTCTCCAAACATAAAATCAGCTAGAAAGTACACCCACAATAGGTAACACTTTATGCTTTTGTTTTAATTTGACTACCCTAGTAATGAACAAACAATACTGTGTTATCTTTTTTAATCTAACTGTAATCTACAGCATTTATTATCATTATCTTAGTTATTGTTAATTTCAATAATTCAATCAAATGTTCTAATCAAATCTGTTCATGCACAGTGAACTAACATGAACAAACAATGAAGAATTGTATTTTTATTAAAAGTAACATTAACAAATATTATTAAATGCTGTAAAATGCATGTTTGCAAATTCTAATAATGGGATCTTACTGCTTTGAGATTAGATTACACTTCATGCTTGACTTTGTTTCGCTGAAATGCTACGATACGATCCACTAATACAAGATTCAAGGGTTTACGTCATTCGGATAAGTGTGCAAAACAGCCGGAAGGATCTTGGTTATTTTAAAAGTGTGTGAATCAACTCAGTGTTTCACATAGAACAGAAACAATCATTGTTTCAGTTCCTCTGTATCAACAATGCAGCTCTAAGAGCTCTTTCCTCTAAAAACAGCAACAAGGCTGTGCCCTTGTGTCAGACATCACACTATTAGAGGGCCATTCACAGACAACTTGATTTGACCTCTTTTCCAGTAGCGTCCGTATGCATGTAAACAAGCCACACACACACACACACACACCACCGGCCCCTCTCTCAACCCTTAAGCAGCCCTTCTGTCACCAATCACGCACAACGTGCTCTGCATTCTCCTCGTCTTTTATTCGCAGGCGACTTAGCACTGGACTGGCCACTGGAGCCGTCCCATTGGTCAGCCTCTGTCCGATGGCTAAGGGGTCGATGTCGTCCATGCTGCTAGCGTTCACAATGATGTCAACACCCTGGGGAGAGAAAAAGAGCATCAGTAGTACTGCTAACACACACTTACATCACCTGGCAACCAGCATAAAAGGCATCGGTGGTGAAGGCATGGACAAACTATTTGACATGTTTCCTAAGGATGTTTTCTGATTCTTCCTTGTCCCTTGGCTTGCGAGTATGAGAAGATGGATACAGTATGTTTAAAAAGCGTTTCTGAATTAAAGTTCAGTATCAAAAATCATGTGTTGTTAAGTTCAATTTATTGCTGTGAATCTGTTCAGTCTTTCTGTTTAAAGGGGCTGGTTCAACATTATTCATTTGTGCCATCATTTTTTAAAGGGTTATTGGAGTTGATGAAATGTTTTAGTAGGTTACTATTTTTGCTTACAGTATGGCTGTAATATTGTAATATTAATTCATAAAAATGTAAAATAATTAAATACTCTATACATTATGTCGTGAAAACTGTGGAAATGTTTTACTTTTTTTTGTTTAAAAAAAATAACACACTCAAAAAAATGTTGCTAAGTAGATTGGCATGCTTTGTCCATTAAAAGGAAAATGCACTGGTATTTAATTATTTAAAAAGCTATCTTGGGGGTGTTGCTTTGATCTCTGTTGTCTTATTCAACAGAAAAATGCTGAGAAATATTTCCATCTTTCTCAAAATGTTTATACTCTGTTTTTTTTTACCGGGTAAAAAAGGCTTTTATGCATGTAGCTCCATCTTTCAGTGTAGAAACGCACATTTTTTCCAAATCGTCCAAATTAAATCTCAAAATCCAATTGAACCAAACAAGATCGACTCGAACAAAACGTAAATAAATGAACTTAAATGCATGTATCGCATGGATAATTGTGTGTGCATCTATGAATCATTCGGAGTCTAAAATCATTCCGTATCCGACGCCTGACGCCACTCCCACTGTGTCTGTCGTAAAAATGAGAAGTGAATGCAATTAGGCTTTTCATTCTAATGAAAATTCTTTAAATTTTGTAAAAAGGAAAAAAAAAAACATTTGAAAATGGTTATTCAGCAATTGGAAGATGATTCTATTAAGGGTTACCCTTGTTAAATAAAGGTTTTTTAAAAATGTAGCAAGAACAAATACACACATATCAAGATGCATAAATAGGCTAAAAAAGCACTAATATATTTTTATGGTTCTAATGCCTTTTAAAAATGCTAATTATTAATGCAGAAGATAGGGTGCACTATAACAAAATCAACACTAAAGTTTAATGGTTTGTAGTCGGTAAGATTAGCAAATTTTTTTTAAGAAGTCTCAACAAGGCTGCATTTATTTGACCCAAAATACAGCAAAAAAAATAAAATATTGTGAAAAATTATAAAAAATTACAATTTAATTTTTTCCTTTGATGGCTGAATTTTCAACAGCCATTAATTCAGTCTTCAGTGTCACATGATCCTTCAGAAGGTATTCTAATATGATCATATTTTTGTAAAATCATGATATATATTATTTCAGGATTTTTTGCAATAGCAATTATTTGCAACATTATCCATGTCTTTACTGCTATTTTTGATTCATTTTAATGCACCCTTTAATGCATCAATCATATTAATGTAAGATTGATTGCAGACTAACTATGTACAGTACTGTGACGAGTCAGCAGCCTCCCCTAGCTATCAACGCCACCCCCTCACTTATATGCTGCCCATTACCAGGCTCCCGACAGGAGTGGGGGATGAAGCAGCTAAAGAAGCCTCCGCCTCTCGCACACCAGATGTAATTCATAATTCTGCAGACACCAGTTGAACACCAATTGTTTCAGTGTAGAAACGAAATCGTCCAAATTACATCTCAAAATCCAATTGAACCAAACAAGATCAACTCAAACAAAACGTCAATAAATGAACTTAAATGTATGTATCGCATGGATAATTGTGTGTGCATCTATGAATCATTCGAGTCTAAAATCATTCCGTATCCGACACCTGACGCCACTCCCACTGTGTCTGTCGTAAAAATGAGAAGTGAATGCAATTAGGCTTTTCATTCTGCACGAAACAGGTCTTCAATGTGCTTGTAAGCACACAAGAGCATTTGTGGGAGCATCACAGCACACTGAGCTGGACCGTTAACTAAGCTTTTGTGAGAACATCAAATAACTGACTATATCTAGTTCATGTGTGTTCCTCTAACACGGCTAAATGAATGCTGCTATCAGTCTTTTCAGTAGCTCAAAAAGAGCAGCCGATGAGTTGACTGGCACTTTAGATCAATTCATTCTGATAACAGCATCTCTCTTTCAACCCAAAAGCACAATCTCTTGTGTCGGCCTTGGTCGTCTTCGCTGATGTTTCAGCATGGAGTTTCTCTACCTCAATACCTCTATTCTCTGTCTCTCTCTCCTTTTCTCACCCACGCACCCACATTGAAGAGATTGAGAGATTTGAAAAGGCGAGTGGCCCCCCATTCAGATCCCTCACACCGACAGACACCTCCAACACAATAGCCCTGAAGAGGACCGTGTTAGTCATCTAGAAACATCTTCTGCTGTACATTACAAACTGTTAGGTACAGAAACACACACACATACCCCCCCCCACACACACACACAACACTCTTTGGCCCACCCACATGACTTGTGATGTACTCTTATCCACATGAACACAGGACTGAATTGCAGCGGAGCTAAAGAGGCATGCTGTTCAACAAAGCCATAGAGCAAGCGGTAACAACAACAGACAAGATGGGGGTATTGAAAATCACTAAGAACATTATGTTCATATTCATGAATTATGAGTCAATGTTTGAAATGTACACTTCATAACAACTTCTGAAAAACAATTATGTTTTAATGGGAGAATTTCACAAAAACAGGTCCAGGTCCACTATTTTTATGTTTTACTGATACAAAAAACTCAATTTAATGCTGTAAATTAAAATGAATCATGTTTAAAAAATATTCTTGTTTATTTTGTAAAAACATGATTCTTTTTTACTATTAACTTGATGATGACTTATTAAGGTACAGTATTTCACAGAAAAAAACATGATCCTCCAGAAAGCATTCTGATATGATAATTTGGTGCTCAAGAAACCTAACCGCAAAAAGTTCTGTAAAATCATGATACATATTTCTTAAATATTTGAAACAAGAATAAAATATTTTCCTATAAATAATTGAATTTATCATAATTATAAAAAAAATAAATAAAATGAACAATTTTCCACATTTCCTCAACAATTCTCTTTGTAGTGATTTAATTTTTTTGTGGTAATCTACATCATTCTTAATGACGATTCACACTGCATTACTATAACAAACTAATGGAAATCATCTTGTCTGGACATAAATAATTGTAATAAAAATGTGCATAAATTACAGTTTTTTTGTGCATTACTATTTATGAGAATTTATGAGAATTAGGAGAAAACAAGCTTAATTCTCACCAAAATAATGTCACACTGTAAGTAATAAAGTAATAAATAAATAAAATGGTGGTACAATCTTAACTTCTGCAACTTCTCATGAAATGGAATGGATCTCTGAAATGGACTATTACCTAATTTAAAGAGAAGTAAAAGATGTTTGTTTTACCTTGGGCAGACCCACCTGGAAAAACTCGGCTATGGTGGCTACATGACTGGCACAGGCACACTTCCTCGCATCAGGAACATCTTCACCAACCTGAACACACGTTGTCATACACGTGTTTATTCAAAGAACACAACTGCAGAATATACATAAAACAAGTCTAGCATACTTCTAGACTAGCAATCTATAATTGTCTCAGACTGCTCACTCAGGTAGTTACAACCCCTGCATTCAGAAAACAAAAACCTGATAATCACATCTTTAAACTTTAAACAGAGGCGAATATTGTGTTCCACCCCAAATGTGCAATGTGCGTTTCCAGGGCAACAATACATTTAAAGAGATACTGACACTTTTATAATTCAACTAACAACAGGCAGACGTCTCCAATCAGCACCCATTGAAAACAATCAAGCTCACACAATTTTAAAAAATGGCTTTGACATAAAGGGTTGAGTACTAAGAACACAAAGTCCAAAACATGCCAGTAATTAAACGAACATAAGAAAATATTTAAAGGATCTAAGAGTGTCTTTCATGAGTTATGTGCAACAGCCGTTACTTTGCTTTTTACAATCGCATGCACTTCAAAATGGTGCCAGCTTTAAAATGGATGCTAAAATCATGCCTGGAGGCTTGTTCTTTTATTTTATCTATTCTAAGCAATAATATTGAGTGATTCAGACATAATTTTTGCCATCCAACTCATGTTTAAAAAAAACTAAATGCCTTCAAGCCACTAACCAGTATTCTGGCCTATTTCAGCCTAACCACAAGAAAACATAATGGGTCTTCTAATCTAATCTTGGATTTTTAGCAAAATTGTAATTGTATAACTACTAATTCAGGATTGTGGGTGCTTGACGTGGGGGCTTGCTCCAACCACGATCACAAAATGATTTCCTGATTTTGTTTGATAAAAGAGCGCATGTCTGATTTCAGGGCAGCACTGATGGTGATTGACTTTGGTTATGTTGACTGCTGTGTCTTTGATGACCTCCAGATCTAGTGTTCTTGCTAACGGGTTTCAAAATTCACTGAACGCAGGTTGTTGCGTCATCTCACCCAGTTGATGAGGATGTAGCGTGGCAGGGCAGCGCTGGGCTCCTTCAGGCTGCAGAAACCGTACATGATCCGAGTGTTATCAAAGGTTACTGCAATCTCTGCCAGGCCGCCATCTATGAAACACAACAATCACACTGTTTAGACAGAAAAATCTGTTTTAGTGTACTAACTGCCAAAAAAAAAGAGGGAGAAAAAAAGTAGCAGAATATTGCCTGTTTTGGCCTGACCACACAGTAATAGTACATTGAATCAAGTCATTTCATAACTACTAATTCAGGATTGTGGGGGCTTATGTGTGGGCACCATCAGAGAATTATTTCCTGCCATTGTAAGATAGTTGTTAGACCCATTTTAGTTAGTTTTCACAGCAAAATAAATAAATATAAAATTAAAACATCTTTATAATATAAAGATATATTTCTTATGTGAAATATCCATAAGATAATAAGTTATAAGTTTGTTTTCAGAAATTACATTTTAAAATGTTGAATGAGATTTAAAAAAAACAATTTAATTGAAAATAAATTAAGATAATTTTCATTTTAAGGTGTACCTGTTACAGTGCAATTATACATATAAGTACTGAGTAATAGTAATTACAAGTAATTTCTATATAGTTAAGGTTAGGATTAAAGTTTGGGTTAGGGTTACAAGCATGTAATTATGCATAATGTATTGTTATTATAATAGTAAGTATATGTAACAAGGAAACCGTAAAATAAAGCGCTACCCAAAAACAATTAAAAAAAGTATTTACTACTTTTAAAAGTGTCTAAAAGTAAAAATATTTATATAATAAATATTTAATGTTTAAAATTTTGTAGACAAATAAATTGTGATAAATCACATCCAAAATAAAGGTTTTATTTGCATAATATATATGTGTGTTTACTGTGTATATTACTTTATTGTGTGTATTTATATCATATATGTATGTTTAAGAAAAATAGGATATATATATATATATATATTATATAATATAAATTATGTTAATATAAATAAATATATACATACATAATACTGAATGCATGTCTTTATATATACATAATAAATTTACACAGCACTTGCATGTATTATGTACACAAAAACATTTATTTTGGATGTACTGTAATTATTTGCCCAGCACTGTAAATATGCAATAATAATGCATTATGCTGATAACATAACTGATCGGTTAGTTACTGCTTCTTATGAGAGACATAAATGTGCCAGTTCACAGAAATAGATCTCTGGAGAGTGTTTGGTAGATATAAAAATACATACATACACACACACACACAGTCTGGTGGAAGTTCTTTCTTGTTCCGGAAGGAGGAAATTACACAAAGAAGCAGACTTATAAAATATATATAAAATATAAATATAAATATATATATAAAATGGTGCAATTTCCCCTAACTCTGTATAAACCGCACTCTAAATACCACTCTTTGAAATTACACTTGGATAAATTGGAATAATTGTGGCTTTGAAATTGGCTGAGCTATACAGCATATTTTTCATCTGTTATGCTATCACCTGTTAAATATCTCACAAGTTTGCATGAATGCATGAATGTCCCTGCTCTGCTTGGCATCGTTTTCATATTGTGCTGGTATTATTAACATCATTAAGGTATAATATTGTTTATGAAAACAGCAGAATGATGGTTTTAGACACAAATACTTCAGAAACAAAAAAGTCAAACTATACACTGTAAATAAACATTGCGGGAAATCTTTTGCGAACAGACTTTCCAGCTTCTGAATGCTGTCCTCTGTGCTAATCAACACGGCCCTTAATAATAACCTTCCATCAGTCACAGACTAAATGATTGTCATCAGTGTAAAATGACAGGTTTCCCTCCTCCAGCTCTGAGGGAAATCAGAGACTGTGCAGCTTGATGTATTATAATAGTTTGAAAAAACACGCAGCGAGATTCGAGCCTCCCGTGTTTGGGATCTGAACTTGGATGGCAGGATTACAGTCCATTGAGTTTTATGAATATTTACAGTAGATATGCTGCAAATGAATGAAGACGTCTGTCCGTGCACAACGCTAGCAGAATTCACATTTAATGCGTTTAGCCTCTGTCACGATACAATGGCACAGTGCACTCGCTAGCACAATCATTGTACATCAACAATGCAAATGAATGTCATCAGTCACAGCCGACAGCATTTATTGCTTGTGCATGACTACATTCTGGTTGGTTATTATTAGATCGTCTATCTTTGGACAGGAAGTATGTTGAGATGTATCTTACCTCCTGATGCAGACAGGATCAAATTGTTACTGTCATCTTCATATGTGTATAAGGCCCTGCAGAATAGAGAAAGTGAAATTATCTTAGTAAAGTGACTATTCAATCAAAGACATCAACAATAAAATCAATAAATCAATACAATGCTGATAAAAAAATAAAATAAAAAAAAAAAACGCTTATGAATGATGTTAAAGTATTTGTTTTTTTCTTTAATGACAATGAATTGAGGCATAATTTTCATTCACCGCATAATTGCTTTGGGACTAGTTACATGCCCTGGTTTAATACTAAGGGTTATGGGTTTGTTCAAGGCAAGTACACAAAACACAATAAAACAAACTAATGAAAAAGTTTTTTTGTTTTTTTTTATTTCCAGGTCAGTCCCATGCGCAACCCTTTTTAAAACTCATCTCCACGGTACTGACAGACTGGAATGCATTCTATCCAGAGGGCCAAAGCAGTGCACTCTGGGTCAAGGGTGCTGTTAGCTCGGAGGAGAAAATGGCATTATCCTCAGTCATCTGAGAGCTCTGTGTAGGAGGATAAAATATGGAGCGCTAGTACTTGTTATGCTTCTAATAAAAGTGAAAACTGCTTTTTCATCCCGTCTCGCACTTACCTGCAAAAGCAAAAATAATTCTGTTAACAACTACGCATTCTAAACCGATATCTAGAGATATTAATGAATTGTGTATGCTCAGATAAACACACACCCCAGCGTTTCTAACATGCCAAGGCTTTGATGTTTCATTCTTTAAATAATGGAGGTAATCATTAACATATTGTAGTGCACAGCTAATCTCATTCCCCATCACTGCAAAATAATGAGTAGGAGTTGGGTGCTACGCTAGTAAGAACAACAAAGAGAAGAACAGAAGTTCTACTGCCGTAAGCTACAACATGAAGCATGGGAAATGGATGAAAATTGTGCCTCACTGTTTAGATGAACTATATTGATAATGAATATATTGTCCCAAATCTATTTAAAACAGGAACTTTATGAAGTAGAATCTGTGCTAGCTTAATTGTGTAACATGTGCACTTGTAATATATCTGAAGTTTACAAGTACATATTCAAAAAGCGCACTTTGTGTTGATGTCAAATTAAAGCTTTTACTTATCATTATGTTTAATCAATAAATTTTGCTTAATTATAGGTGTACTTATTTTTATGGTAGCATTGTGTAACATTGCTATTTGGTAACTAAAGTGTTTGAAGGGTTTTTAGCAAATTGCTATTTTTGTTACTAGGGTGTTCTGAGTGTTTCTAGGTGGCAGATGTACTCTAGTTTGGCCTGTAAATCTGTAGAAGATTTGGCATTCACAACGTCAAACTTGTGACCAAAGCACAAGAGTGATTTAAACATCGAACTGTAATATTTTGGGTACTGTCAATTAGGGATAGACCGATTTGTGTTTTTAGGACCGATACCGATTATTAGACCAAGTAGACAGGTAAACCGATATTTTGAACCGATATATGTCTGTTGTAAAAATTAAAATGAATGCCAAAATTAAGAATAACAAGGGCTCTAACAAAAACCCCCTTCCCTGGTGTTGGTTGCACTTTAATCCACTTCATCTACAATAATGGTAATATAAAGAAAGAGTTAAATGTGGGGTCACGGCACGCTTCATGATTAAGCCAGTGAATGCTGTACTAAAGCTAAACAGCTTGGGGAAATGTATTTGGCTTCAATAATTTACATATTAGAAATGTATGTGTAATAGCATAACCTCTCATAATTCTTTATATTTTTTTTCTGATGATTAAATCACAACCTTCAAGAGGTGACTATTCAATTCACCATCTCATGCACATCAATTGATGAACTTCAAAAAAGCATAATTTAATTATCTTCATAGCTCTTTTATAGACGTTAAGAGGACTGCAAGACAGACTAATACCCTTTAGCCAAATCTTGACCAAAAACCATTATTTAATTTATCTTCAATCAAGAAAATAACTTGTGATTATCATTTTAAACGAAAGTTGTATTTGTTGTAGTTCTAGTAGTAGCTCTAAACCAAACTTTTATCTGGATGGCTTGCCATAAGGACCTACAGTATGTGTAGTCTGTTGTTCTATGCATATATGATGATATATGACCATGGTTTTACTCAAATTTAATGATCAAGTTTTCATGAAGTGAGTCTCAGAGCAGTTCTGGGGAGGTATTGATGTATTTATGTCCTTTTTTAGCAGGGTTTATATTTGAATAGTCTCTTTGCAGATACTAGTCCATAGCATGAGTCGATTCTGTGTCGAAAGTGTGCTGAATGACATTTGATTAATTCATACAAACTTTGACACATCCCGTGACTTTCCGCATTATACAGTAAATTCCATTTATCCAACTGGTTTCCGCCATTCCGGCCACATTTTTCCGAAGGAAACTATTTTCCATTAACGGTCACCAATATTAGTGTTAAAGGATTAAAAATTAGAATACACTTTAAGTTATGTTGACGTGTTTTGCTCCATGGTACTTTAAGTAGGTGTTAATATATACATTAATGATCATTTGGGAGGCCAACGTAATGTAATTTAATATGAAACTATGCAAACGGGGCTCTTTGGCGAACAACACCGCCGCGCCGCAGGTGCACTTCTCATCCTGTGTGCAACAATTCAGGCTGGTGACTCTTTTAAGAGTCAAAGTCCCATAAACTACATATCAGCCATTCAAATATAATTTGTGCATTAAAGGTTGTTGTGTTATATAAGGATTATCAATTAAAACAAAGCAAGTAATGATATCTTTTTGTAGAGCTCATCTCCTCTTAGACACTGTCCTGAAATGGCGTTTCTGAATCATGTGCGCAATTCTGAATGCCCACAAGTTGGCAGCGTTTATCGGGGAATCCGATATTACAAAACCGATACCTGATTATGTGAAAATGCTTAAATATCAGTAGAAATATAGGGAAAATTATATATATCGGTCAATCTCTACTGCCAATGGAGTGGGCCGCAAATCCAAAACGTTGGACTTTCCTCACCCAACACTATCCTCCAGCCTTTATCAGGCATTGTACTGACAGGCTTACAAAGAGACACATATTATAATGGAAACAATCATATGCAAACAATCTAGAGCTCTAAAAGATATCTCTAAGCTATGCAATGTTTGGCTGCAGCCAAGGGTAAAATTACTGTACAGCTCTTCTGAAATGTGAATTTTGATGTTAGTTGTTGATAGTGGTAGAACAAAACTAAGAAATGTATGTGGTTGAAGGTCAGCAGGGTTGATTTGGATCTTTTTATCTGGGGTCTAATTATTCCTCATTTTACTGTGTGCCAAATTTGCATATAATTACTACTGTAACTGAGGCTCAGCATCCAATGCACATTATGATCAGTTCACGAGTTCGCACTTCCTCTTAATGCAAATAAAATTTTGTGTTTGGCGTGCTATCCGGGAGGTTGGCAGACTCCGAGCCCTAGTAGTTTAAACCCTTGTGAGGGCAGAGCTCAGCGTACGGCTCGAACCCTATATGCCCCCGCCCACGGAGAAAGGTGTGGATCGATGGCGGAGAAGGGGAGGTGGAGGGATGTGTAAACGAGATGCAGAAGGGAGGAATACGGGCTTATTTAATGAGAAGATGCTTAGCTCTGATTGGGTGAAACGGCAATAAGCTGATTGAGGAAAGCAGAGACAGCCGTTGCTAATTATTTGAACATACTTCCCCAGAAATTTGTTTATTAACATCACTTCATTTAAAAATGAGTTAATAAGTATTTGAAAGTTCCATATTACAGATTGTATAAATTAACTGGTCTTAGTTAATATTGGATATTTAAATTTATATTTTCACATTTAGATAACCTTGTTATTGTCTAAGGCTTAAATGGATAGTTCAAATAGTTCATTCAGGGTCATAATTAACTCCCATAAAACCTAATTCATGTTTGAAACACAAATGAAGATTTTAATGAAACCTGACAGATTTTTGTCCTTTCTGAAAATCCATCAGCCTTATAATGCATCGTAAAGTTCATAAAATAGTAAAAGTATTTCATTCTTCTGAAAATCTTTGTCGGAGACACGACTGAAACTTATTAAAAACACTAACTAATAATTCAATAATCCTGCTGAATGTAATATCAAAAATAAGCATACACTTTTCATAATGTTGTCATTCCTAAATTTAAAATTCTTGATTTTAGCATTTTATTTTACATCTGTTCAGACAAAACAGTTCATATCAGTTAGGTCATAACACAAACACATCAAAACAGAAACAAATCACACTGTTTCTGTGTCATTAGACAAACTTTTCCAGAAAAAGAAATCCATATTTACACTGTTTCTGATTCTGAAGGAAATCTGTAGGTGGTTACTAAGATTGCTACAGGGTTGCTTGGGGGAGACCCTAAAGCAGAAAACACCTCTGATACTAATGAGTTGAGATTTTGCCTTCACTCTTGTGTGTGTATATGGTTCTGCTAAGACTTCTGCTGGACATTATTTGGGTTCTTTAATGTTTATTTTAGTTATGCATGTGAGTGTGGTTTACCACTGATGCCCCACAATAATGTGGAAAGGAGAATAACACTGGTCCACATTGCATGGTCATGGAGTATGTGTATCCAGTACAGAAAGATTTGAAAGAATCCAATCCATCAGATGTGATTACTTGGATCCTGCAATTATTATGTTGATTATAGAGGAGCAAAATATACATCACGTGTTCTTTGGAAAATTTATAGCCTACAGCACCAAAATAGACCTACTTGACTATGCTCTAATTGTTTTCTGTCTGAGTGGTCCCACAATTAAACATCTAGGGCAGAATTCTCAACCCTCGCCTAAACCAAATACTCCCCTGTACTCCGACATCAGTTCCTCTTTCATCACCTCTCCCCAAACCATTTCCTCACTACCAAATATCACAGTTCCCATTAGGGGCCCCAGCCTGAGTCATTGGGTCCCTGGCTCATTTACAGTCTGTTTCACGATCCCCCCAGCTAACATAACGGCAAAAAGAAAAAAAAACACACACACAGCCATGGTAAAGAATACAAGATGGGGGAAATATTAGTAAATAAGAAATACCGCAAATGTCAGTGTGACAGAAACGATACCTGGGAAAATAATACAGGAAGGAGGTGCAGCTTTGCTGTTCACTTCTATAAATATTCCATTTAAAGCAGGCTCGTTTTATTATTCATAACAGACTCTCATGACCTAGAAACGCGGCTCAGAGCGTCAACGAGCCCAGAGTGAAGCTGAGCGCGATTTGCTCAAGCCCCTGAGTGGGAGGCCTCCTCTATTGTCTCGCAGGGTGGGAATCATGCGAACAAACTCCCTGTAGCCACGCTAATTAAAACATTCCCTTTTATGTGAATGAAATGTTGCTACATTCTCACCATATCAACAGCACATAACCTGCTAGAGTGATGTAATGCTATTTTTTTTGTCCAGATGAATTTATTTTCGTAAAATATATTTTGATGCAGATGCAAACCACATGCAACATCTTGGTTACAACTCTTCTGTGGCGATCATACTTTTAATTACAATATTTTTACAAATTATTTTTAGTGACATAAAGCCAAAAATATCAGAGTGAACCAACCATCCTGTTATTATATAAGAGAAAAAATTTGATTTTTTACTTTACTTTACATATATATATATTTTGTTGTTTCATAAATTAAATTCTAGAAAATAAACCCTATTTAAATATTTTGTAAAATGTTTATACGTTCATACTTTAAAAACAACTACTTATTAATATTTGAAATTTAATTGATTGATCAAATCAAGTCATGTGATTAGACCAATAAAATCAATGTGGTGCACACAACATGCAGAAAAAAAACAGTACAATATCATGACAAAACAGCACCTGCAGACCATCTTCATGACATCAGTCAAAAAGTCTGGTAATAGGCGTAAAATAAGTGCACTAATATACAGTATACTACCCAAAAACTTCACAGTGTTAAAAATAAGTTTTACATTCCAAAAACATATTTAAACAATGAAAATAAATATATATAAAAAGCCTTTTAAAACCACATAATGAATATAATTTCTAAACATTTTTCATACTGTAAATTTTAGTTTTTTATATAATTTTTTATTTAATTATTCGAAAAACCCTTGTATGTCATTGACCCTAATATATGAAAGCTTTAAGCAAAATATATGTACTGTATATGCAAGTGACTTTTCACATTGTTGATTACATAGCAGACACAGAAAGTGCCAAATGAAAAAGTATCGAAAGGAAGTGAAAATAATGTGCACAGAATTCGGCATCACTGCAATTAGTTCCATTCTAGCCTTCAGAATTAATTCTCAACCATGTCATTAAAATTACCCTTGCGCACGCCTAAGCAAGGGCTACTAATCCGATTGTTTCTCAGAGGGTCGCCGTGTCCAATCTGCCCCATACCCATGACATGGCTCTTTTTTTCCAGGAAGCCAAAGCAATCAAACATTTCGGAAATGTTGCCTAAAGCCTCACAAACTGATACCACATGTGTAATACATCTTGCCCCTATGAGAAACAAGAGACAGGTCATTTTCTCTAAAGTGAGTGCACATGTCCCTTAAAGCAGAACTGAAAGTTTCTTTCCTGTTATGCATAAAAGGCAGAAGAATTGTTTGCGACACAGAAAAGAAAAGATCAGAGGTTTAATAGTTCACGTTTCATGTGGAAATGAATATGTTGACATGAGAGAGAAGGCTGTGATGTTATTAATATTAATATAAATATTATTAAGAGTGCTCTGGGAAAGAGCATTGATACTGATAATACATTTACATTTATATTTTATTAATTTATCCAAAGCGACTTACAAATGAAGACAAAAGATTAGAAGCAATCAAATATTATGGATCGTGGATTAGCAGCCGACAAACAGTAATATAGTGTAGTATAGCATATAGTTTACAAATATAAAATATGGATCAGAAAAATATACAAAAATTGTTCCTTTAGCTTGTCAGTGGAGCAGTACCTTATTAATATCTTGAGTTAATAATATAAACCCTAATTTACTACTACATTTTTTTAATAAATGGATAAAGCACAAAGGTGGCCATTTGATTTATTGCCCCTAAAGGTATAATATTAGCATTTTAATCTATACTCTATTGTCTGATTGTTTAATTTTAGAGAATGTTACTCATTAAATTAGCCTTTTTAAACTAGTTAAATATCATGATCCTTCCCTTCAAGCTCTCGAGTAGGAGAATATATATATGTATTATATATTATTATATATTTGTATTAAACAAAAACACAAGTACACTCATGCTGACACACACACACACACACACACATACATCTTGGTTTTTGTGATTTATGGGGACTCCATAGGCATAATGGTTTTTATACTGTATAAGCTGTATGTGGTATTGTCTTACACCCAAACCTACACCTTACAGGAAACTATATCCTTTTGAATTAAGGGGAAACTGAAAATGTCCTCATAAATTACCTTCATATTGTAATACTTATGTCATACCCATGTCATTATACAAATTTGTGCCACATAAACATCCACACACATACGTACACACCATCTCACCATTATTTTGTGACGCAATTGCCTGTCTGCCAAATAACAAAGCTCAGCGAAATGTCCAGCCACAGAGGAGCTCATGCAATTAAATTCAGTGGATGCGAATCAACTGTGGGCGGTAGATTCTATCTAAATATAATTATCAAAGGAAATCAAAATATCATCATTTAAAAGAGGCTGATACAGCAAGTTCGGATGAAGAAAAGCTGCAATCCTAAACCACAGTTTTTAAACCATCAGTAAGCCTAAAAGCACAAGCAATTGGGCCATTTCAGGTAAAAGGTTTGTTTGTTTGGTATTTTTTAGTCAGATCCAGTTGTGTATGAAAGTAGATCATGCATCATAGAAATTCAAAATAAAAGTATAAGATCTAACTTGGTATATGCACAAATATATCTTTCAGTTGTGTAACTGAAGACATGTGACATGATTGAAAAAATTATATTAGAGTTTACATCACCTATTCTTACATTATATAGAAGAACCTGACAGGTCCATTTACAGGCCACACATAGCACCATCAGCCATGTGCATTTATACATGCACTACGTTTGATGTACTGAAGAACAGACGTTTTAACTGGACCACAAATTGAGAGAGAAAAAAGGAAAGGCTCATTAAAGGGAAAAGTGACATGCATTTCAAAGAGTGAGGAAGGGCTAAAGATAAAGAAATGGCCTGAAATAGAACAGTACTTCTCATTCTTGGCTCACGCTTGATTAGGGCTGATGCTGGATTATAGTCCAGCAATAAATCATCACCTCTATCCCGTGGCCAGATACGAGTTCTTTTCCAACACTCTGCCCAGATGTTCATTCAAATAATCTGTAAAGCCTCAGAAAACAGAGTGATTTAAAAATGTGATGAAAAGACAACACTGGGAAAAAAAAGTGATTATAGCATGATGTAGTAATTTGTGTAAAGAAATGAAAATAATTGGGGGAGGAGCTTAATCCAAATAAATAACTGAATGTATGAAAGATAAATGCATGCTGCAAAAAAAAATAAAATGTGATTCTAGCATAGAGAAATTTATGCACTATGGAGCAGCATATTCTACCTTGAAAGAAAAGAAACATGCAGCTCACTGTCACCCTGCTGCCGACCCAATCCAACAGCCATCAAATAAAACTGCAGTTTTTCTCAGGAAGGCAGCATCAGAATTATAGTATGGCAAGCCTATAAGACACTCTTCCAAAAAGTCACTTGTGATTTGTGAAAAATTAGTGCTGCACGAATATTAAAAATTTAAAAACCAAAACTACGGCATGGCATAGTGTGATTATCACAACGCAAAGGTTGTGATTTAATCAAGTTATTAAACTTGTAATGAGAAGCACATAAATCTGCTGTTGCCAACAAAAAGAAGCTTCATGTGGTTTTATGCCAAAACAAAAGCTTGGTGGTGTGCTAATTTTAATTGCTGTATGGTAAAGTAAAACTATTATTAATCACCATTTTATTTCATAATAAAACTTTGGAGCTTACGAAAATATATATAACATGGAGAATTTTTTTTATATCTTTTAGATGGACGTTCCCTTTAATTAAACATGCCATGTACTCTTAAAAAGGTCTGTGGACTGGAAGGAGGCGGAAAAACAGATGAGGAAAGAAAGGCATAGAGAATGAAGCAGATGGAAGCATCTGGCAGCGTAAGCCTGAGGGCTGGAGGAGAGGAGTCAGGAGGATGGGTCACGAGTTGAAAGGGGTCATGGCGACACGTGGCCACCACACTGACAGCTGTCAGCAGGACACAGCATGACAAAGGGATTCCTAACCAGGCCGTCAGCAAGTCTTAATATAATGTGTGAAAATTGCACATATATTCACACATAGGGTCCTGTTATTCACACTTCTCGAAATAAGAAAATGGAGATTCTGTTGCTGAGCAATAGTACAATTGGGAGCATGCCCATGTTTTTTTGGCAGATTTGCTTGTTTTCACTGTAAATGGGATACACATGCTAATTTTACATCACCAGTTCATACCAGTATTCAATCAGGACGCATAGTTTACATTAAGATCAGCTAATATTAGACTGAATTTTTTTGATTATTCAGATATTATTAGTTGCACCAAATCTATATTGTTCTATTTTAATTGTATTTTATTTAGTTGTGCTGTACATAAATGTAGTTGTAAATGTAGTTGTATATTGTTAGCCAACCAGACAAGCCAAAGTCCACTATAAATAAACCAGAGTCCTTCCCTTCAGTATCTCGCTTTTGCAATCCCTCCACCTCCCCGTCTCCTCCTTTCTCTCCTAATGGGGGGCACGGAGGGTTCGAGCCGGCCTCGCCTCGCCTAGCTAGGGCTATCGTTACCAGGGCTCGAGGTTCCCCGAACCCCCGGCTCACCCCTGACAGCACGCCAAACTCGCTTTATTTTTCTACCATTGTTGAGAAAGCGCAAACTCTTGAAATAAATACGGTCACACTATTAGTTGCTTATTAGGATGCATCATTTCTAGAATATTAGCCATTTATTCATTTTAATTAAGAACATAAGACATAGTTAATAGTTAATAAGTGTTACATATTCTAAAGTGTTAGCATAAATTCGTAATTTGTACCATATACTGTAGTGTATACTGCTTAATGTCTATAATGTTTAGTTTAATGCATAAAATGAGTTCAAATAATTACACATTTAGATATCATATAGATATCAAACTACCCCAGTGACAAATAAATTGACTAAAATACATTTAAAATATTTGTAAATATTTATTTCATGCAATGTAGCCTACAAATACATTTACATATCTATTCTATGTACTTATTTAAATATACAGCAATTATACTTTTGTTATGCTAAACTGTTCAATTTAAAGTCAGCTAAATTAGAACATTTAATTTTGTACTTCGTAAACTTCAATTGTACAAAAAAGCGATGCTGAAGTCCAGTTAAAGATATGCTGATGTATATTCATAGATCATAGAGCAGTACTATAAAGTTTAGCCATAATTTTAGCCATTTATTCGTTTTAATTAAGCACATAAGTCATAGTTAACAGGTGTTACGTATTCTAGCAGTGTATACTGCTTAATGTAAACTCATTAATTTATATTTGGTAACATTGGCTGTTTATTAGTACTTGTAAAGTACATATTCTGCATGACCATATTCTATATCCCTAATTTTACCCAATACCTAAACTTATGAACAACCTTACTAATCGATAATAAGCAGCAAATTAGGAGTTTATTGAGACAAATTCACACTGGTTTGTTAACAGCGAGAATTAGACCTTTTTTGTACAACATTGCTATGACACTGTATATTAAATTAAAAAAAAGAATATATCAGTGATTACAAAAGAAATTTAAAGAAAAAAACAGGACCTATATTTTCTCTTAACCATTTATATACATTTTAACTTTAACAAAGATTGGCAAGTCAACTATATACTTTAACCCAATTAAAATATAAGAAATAATTTGCTTTAATACAATCAGTCTCATCACCTTCTCTTTTCCCAGACAGTTTTGTTTTACAGTTTTCCTATCTTAAAATCCCCAAATCAATAATTGAAGCTCAACCTCCGCAGCAAAAGCGTTCACTGCTAGAAGTGAAAAGCTGCTGACTTATTCATGACAGGAAGCCCCCTCCCTTTACCGCAAAGAAAGGAAAATGACAAGGGAGGGAAGATGGGGGAGGGGTTATGAGACTGTGAAAAAAAAGAAAAATCAATAGCTGGATTTGAGAAAGAGGTGAACGACTCCAGACATCTGCTACCCTGAGCCAAACTGTCCCAGCAGCCTGCTGAGAAAGCTTTTCACAGGGACACGGCACACAGACAAAGCTTGTGACAAAATAAGATGAATGTGCAAACAAACCTTACGCAAATTTAAGTAACAATAATCTTAGTCCATGTGTATTTCTAGCTGATTGTGTGCACAAACACATACAGCTACACACGAACGCACATGCATTCACACACACACTCTTCTCTACCCTCACTTCAGAACAAGTTAAAGCTTGCCCTCTCCTCCACTCCCAACAGAGCATCATTAGGACAGCCAGCAGCATCCCTGCCGTTACCATGGTGATGCTGGTCCACGGGCGTCTCTCTGCCAGAGGGGTGTGTTCATGCTCCAGTCTGTATCGACAGCAAAAAGATGTTTCACAGTGGTCCACACACACACACACACACACACACACTGTAGTATGCATTGTGTTAGCCAGGTAACACAAGCCAATTCAACACACCAGAAACACCTGTGTTTAAACCCATTATGTGTGTACAACTGTGATGGCTAATAGGAAAAAAATGCTATATTTTGTCTGAAACTATATATATATATATATATAGTACTGTGCAAAAGTCTTAGGCCACTAGTATTCTCACCAACAAAAAATGGTTTTAAGTGGGTTCTTTCTATCTATTGCAGTAGCGTGTCAGTTGGAAATATCAGTTAACATTTCCAAACATTTTTGTCATTAATTGTAATAACCCAGTGAGATTCTTGACTGCACAAGGAGTCTGACAACAGCCAGTGCTCCACACAGAGATCTGGTTTGAACATCATACAGTCTGTCTGGAATGACATGAAGTAACAGAATAAACTGAGACAGACTAAATCCAGAAGAACTGTGGCAAGATGCTTCAAAAAATTTACCTGGAAAGCTGTAATACCAAATATTTATTTGATTTAGTTAATAGAAGTTAAATGATAAATTAAATCTATTTATGACATTATTTTTGAAAGCATCCTCATTTTACAGCATTTTTTCACGAGTGTCTAAAACTTTGAACATTGCTGTAGCTTTGCAAGTAGGTTTTTTTTAAGCATCTTGGAGACGTTTCCATAGTTCTTCTGAAAATACTAGTGGCCTAAGACTTTTGCACAGTACTGCATATATATATTGTTTCTGATTTGTTTTTCTAAATTAAGACTAGAAGGCCCTTGAGAAGATTTTTTATTTAGCAGAAATTATTCATAGATCATAGAATCCTCATTAATAGTGAAATTAAAACACATTTAAACAAACACTGTGCAAAAGCAGTACTATAAAGTTTAGTTATAATTTTTATATCAGTTTTAAGCGATATATCAGTAAATATGTTAATAAATTTAAACTTAGTATTTTAAATGTTACTTTTTACTTCTTCTTTTTTTCCATTTCACTTGGATAGCAGGAATTAATACCAAAAAGAAGTATAATATATATATATATATAAAACAATAATAATTATTGGCAAAAATGATTAACTTCTTTATTTAAGTTGAAAATTCTGTCATCAAGGCATCAAGTTGCTAATGAAATTAAATGCACACAGTTACTGTATGCCCTCCTTTAAATCTGAGAGAGACAAAATGATACCAGACTAGACAAAACAGCGTCATCGTGAAAGCATGTGATTTGAAAACATCTCTTGTGCTTAGGAATGGAGTGGAATGTCCCCAGTAATTTGGTCGAACTGCAGATTGAGCCATTGTTCTTGTGGCACGAACAAGTAGGTCATTTTCATTCGAGCACAACATTTGTGTGTGTATGCATGTGCATGTCGATGTCTATTTGTCAGTTTGAGTGCAAGCTGCTGTCTTGAGATGTCTTGTCACAACTAGGCCCAGTTGAACGCAATCAAAATGAGGCTGTAGCTCATTTGCAGTTCTAAATACATCAACACTGCATTTCAGAGTTTACAGTGTACAGTCATAACATATTGAAAAATGCTAAATGAAACATTACTTTATTATTCTAGAATGCCTTTAAGTTTAAGTGCAAATTCAGAGGTAACATTACCCATACACACAATATCAGGATATACAGGGATATTGCACTGTTGTCATGGAAACCAAAATTCCCATAAAATGCATAGGGGAATACTGCTCTTCTATGCAGTGCCTAAAATGGCTGAACTGCTATAACTTGCTGCAAGGCTTTGCTCTCGACTGCGAATATTTTGGAGATTTATCTGCTAATGTTCTGGAAATACCCAGCAGCTGTGTAACGCTCCGAAATTATGACTGTGACAAAAGAGAAGGCTGGAGTAATAACAATAGCATTTTGTGAAGCTGATGGTCTTTCCAGATTTTGATGCACCGTGTTTTCCTGACAAACCTAGAAAAAGTACTTTCAACTGGAAAGTAAAAAAAAATCTGGATCATATTTGTTACACATATGGAAAATAAATTTGGCAAAAACCCTCACGGGTGGAAAAGCCGTATGCTGACTATGACAAATATTCCTCCAGGAAAGATGATCACAAAACCTGGTTTATTTTCTGCACATCATTACATAAGGATCCTCGTTGCAAAGGAAATAAGTGACTGGAAATGTGCTGAGGGCTGCAGGTTTGTTGGCCCTGTTTCGGACATACTGGGCCATAGCTTAGTCACACAGCATCTCTCAGCATCTCTGTTTAATAAAGGCCTTTAGTCTGCATCTCAAAGCATGACAAACATTTCCAATTGTGACTGCACGTAAATCAGCTACATTCTTTGTTTGTTATTATTATTATTATTATTAAACCAAAGGAATGTTAGCATTTAAGACCAGGCCCGGATTGATGCTATTTAATAATTAAATGTAGCATTGTACTTACAAGATGTAATAACTTGGCCCTTTTTCACACATACAGTCTTTTCTGGAAAATTACCAGTGAAATCAAAAACTGATTTACTGGTACAGTATTTTGAATAAAAAAAAAAAACCAACATAAATAAATAAATAAGCTCCAGAAATTTGCCAGATGTTGTAACATTACTGGTGAAAGTGTACAAAGCATACCAGTATGAGCTTGTATAAGGTCAGGATGGTTTGAGGTTAGAAATATGACAGAGATTGGGTAATTACTCTGCGCTGTTCTCCAAAGTAAAAACAAAAAATTGTCAGATTGGACAAATTGTTAAACGAATGCACTTCTTCATATCCAGGCACATCAAGAAAGAACATTTTTAAGATCAAGTAAATTGAAAAATCAAGTTAAAATACCATCATAATTACTGCAACTTACTATTTAAAATCCTATTAGAAAAGTAAATCTTGCAATTTTTAAATAATTTACCAAGTAATAAGGTAACAATTAACACAAATCAATTTAATATGATTCATGATGCTGATTTCACAATATGATATTCTCAAAAAAAATTTTTACAGAATGAGTTTTAGGACAAATTGAATTTAAAAGGGGCCCATTTATTATTTCTCAAACAAAATATTGCACATTTCTTTGTGAAAGAGAGATATGTCAAAAAACTAAACTAAAACAAGGCCACCACTGCATTTGAATCACAATCCAAACACAGGATAAATGCATTTTGAGCAGTTTTTCATTTAAATTAGAATTTTCTCATTTTGAAAATAGAGTGAATATAGTGAAACTGTGCAACACAAAACATCTGCACGAAACAAAAGTAGCAGATGGACTGAACGAGAGCATAAATTTATTCTCTAAGAGCAGGTGGCGCTTACGGAACAGAAGCAATACTGCATTTTCCCGGTTAATATCTAAGATAAAAATACAAAAATCCATCTAATCTTCCTTGAACACTTAAATCATTAGATTTTTTGACTGATTTTTAACCGGTTACATTAATACCATACTAATTAGTTCCAGTGGACAATGTAAACTGTGTTGCAACACACATGACTTGGATCTGGTTTGATTTTTCGGATCCATTGGCTCCCAAGTAATTTGTCTGTAATTGGCCTTCTAATGGAAGATACAACGAATTGTAGCACAAACACCAAGATGTCACCAAGACAACACATCTTAGGTCAATCATTGTCTTGTATGAATGCCACATAGTATAAATAAACCTCCTCCACTGCAAATGCATGTTTCCCAGAAAAAAGATGAATGAGGACTTATCCATATGGCGTCCTCGAGACAAGGAGAATATGACAACTCATATAAATACAGTCAAAGTCTCACCTCTATAGGCAAGTTGGTCAGCCAAGACAAAGTTTTCTCAGGATATCCAGATATCTACCGGGAAAACTCTTGAGCTCTTCCTGGATTAAAATACCTCACGTTATGCTCCTGTTTCAGGGACAAGCCAAAAAAATACACTAGAAGTGATGAGACATTTGAGACTGTCTGTGAAGCATATGAATCAATCGTGCATCTCTGGAAAATCTATGGCCTGTAATCAGGAGCAGCCTGTTCGAAAGTGCGGTGAAGAAGGAATTCGAGCAACATGACTTTGGATGGTACATTCCTAAACTATTCCAGAGGCCGATCAACTGCTCTGCCAGGCCAGAAAAGAAAGCATTAGATGTAATTAGTACAAAGTTGTTTGTGACAGCCAGACATATGAAGGGGGTGTATCTGAGTTATGTTGCCCTTTGACCCGCAGCTAGAACATGGTGACATCATTCCCTCAGCTTGTTTAGTCATCGCTCTGTAAGACTAGAAGAGAGCCTGAGCAGGGATGGTGAATACCCGAAAGTATTTCTTCAGTCTTGGAATGTGTTGTGAGTATGTAGCGGTGTATTAGCATTGGGAGGAGGTTGAGAAGCTAAGAAAATACCCTTATATAGTCATGGGTACAGCAAGGCATTGGAATCCATGAGGAAATGACCATGTGTTGCTTGAGAAAATGCTATTGGTATCAATAAATCAAACCGCCTCAGAGGAAATGTAGGCCACCTGCAGAGCTATCTGCTTTTATTACCACCTCAGTGCAACAGTGAGGAATAATTATTTGTAATTGCAGTGATTACATGTTTTCTGCAAAGTGTTTTATTTTTGAGTTTCAGTGTGATAGGTTAGAAGTTAGAGAGACACAGCGAGCATGCGCAGATTGGGTGGGGGAATGAAGATTTTCCACAACAGAATATGGATGAAAACAACTCAACTACTCCAGAGGCTTCTAGTGACTGTGGAGCAATAATGGGTGGAGGGGCATCTGTCACACTGATGATTCGGTAAACTGGCACACATCCAAAATACTCTTATATAATAAGCTTGTAATAATGAAGATTTAAAAAAATGTTTTTGAAAGTCTCTTACACTCACTAAGGCTATTTGATGCAGTAAAATACATATATTGCAACTTAAAAAAAATGTTTTTAATATATTTTAAACCACAGCTGGTTTCTATGATTTACCCGTTACTCTAAACTTGTCACATGATCCTTTAGAAATCATTCTAATATGGCGATTTAGTGCTCAAGTGTTTACAGCTTGATTACTTTTTATGTGAAAACCATGATACACTACCAATCAATGATAGATAGATAGATAGACAGATAGATAGACAGATAGATAGATAGATAGATAGATAGATAGATAGAATATCCTGTAATACCTCACAATAAAAAAGTTAAATGTGAAAACGATCAACAAACATATCCAGCCCAGCTCACAAATTCACACATAAATAACAGCATACAGAGATGCATTAACGCAGAAACAGGGTCACAGGGTCCTCATGGAGATCGGGTCACATCCCATCAAGCATCAGCACTGCTCTGACTCAAACTGTGAAAGCCATAAATACCCTCGCCGACACTTACTCAAACTCTCTAGATTCAGAAATCCTACACACATTGTGCACACATAAACAGTGTATATTAATCTTTTAACAGCTGAGGTTTTTCATGCCTGCACACATACACAGTTACATCTGTTTCATTCAGCTAAGGGATGAGTGATAACTAAAATAACTTTTCATTCTACAAGAGTTTCTATAATTAGGGAACCCACGCCTCTTCAAAGGGGTCTATTAATGTAGAACCGGCAGGAAAATTCCATTGATTTGAAATAGAAAGAAATAAACGCATGAAATCATTCATGTCAAAGGCCTTATGTGGAGTTATCCAAAGAGAAAGACAAATTTATATTCTTGGAACAGTGTAGATCAGTCCAGTAAAATAAAAAAGAAATATACAGGATGTACCATAACCTTAAAAGATTTAATGAAGATAGCACACAGATTTTACAAAGATGTCTGTCACTTAATGCCAAGTCTAATTGTCAGTCCAGGGTAGTTTAGGCGTAACTTCTGCCGCATCCAATCACAGCTGACAAACTCACATTGTCATTTAAATGAGGATGTTCATCTACATAAAAGAGCATCACCACTATTCATTAAACAAGTTGTGCTACTGCCATATCAAAGAAAGAAAACAAAGAAAGTGATTAAAGTGCAAGTTAATTCCAGGCTTGTGGGTACAGCTGCTTGTTTGTCTGCAGTCACCATTGACAATGCTGGAGTTAATGTCATTCCCAAGGAGATCCACCCCAAAACATTATTTCTTCTTTCAAAATGATTTCTTCTCCTCTCTGAGGTTATAGAAACCTTGAGAAACAGAAATGCACTTTAGAACAGAGTATTTATTATTGTGCTTATAAAAAGTTCTACATAAATGTGAACCGAATTAAAAAAAAGTATTAATTTTGAAATTAAAACCTCTTTTAGATCAGGTCTTGACTAAAATTTTTTTGCTTTCTATTTTTTTTTATATCATGACATTCCTAAATTTCAGGACAAACCCTTATTTAGTATCTTTTATGTATTTCACTTGTAGCCCTATCCATAGTTTATTGTGTCTGTCATTTCCATTTCTCCACATCTCTTCTAAGCATTTACTGTGTTGCACACCAATGGTGTTTATTCCCTCAGCTTCCTGTTGCTCTGGAGTCAGCATGACTGTGCTCCTTTTCAGTGTCAGAACTAAAACTGATTGCTTAAATGTTCACGATATGGCCCAGCCTTACCTAAAGCAGATGGTCAGCTGTAAACAAGGTTTGGGGACAGAATCGGCAAACAAAACCAAGCTGACAGGCTTGTCTTCAGGCTGTTGCCAAGAAGACCGTTACTGAACTAATCTGAGGTCTCTCATTTGCTTTGGAGAAAGCCAGCTTCACTCTACAATGGCTGGGCAAGGTTTCATATGAAATTATTGTCCAGTTCCCTTCGGATAATCAGGTTTCAAGACAATGACCCTTTTCTTTTCACACAGGGCCGCAAAATGCAATGTCCTGTTTCCAGGAAATCATAGTCCATTTTATCCCATTACATGAAGTGACACTATGTCTTTGCTGCAGTGATGTAAGAGCTTGATTATTTTGCCAGTTTTAATATCTAGGGCACATACCCAACTGCATTTTTCAGCTTAACAGCATGTATGTTCTGCCACCGCTTACATACCGCATACATTTACTTATTAAATAAATATTTTACTTTAGGTGCAAACTGGATGTAATGATTTCTGACACTTAATTTCATGTTATTTGCAATTAGATACAAATGAATTTATAAGCATTTTCAAGTAAGCCAGATCTTTAGATGGAATATTTGCAATAATGCGGAACAAGCAATTATGAAAATGATTTTTTTATTAAAACTTGTTGGCATTTAAATACTTTTAAAATTGCAAATTTGCAATGCTGAAGTTGAGTACATTTAAAATGTATTTACTTGAAATGCGATATTAAATAATGCCCTATATTTATAAAATCAAGTACTTGATAAAGAAAAATTATTATTAAAACATTGATTTCAAATGCACTACAAAGTAAAATATTTAATTGGACATTGGTATAGTGTACTTTTTAAAACACTTACTTTACTTCTTTACACTTAAGTGGCCTTTTATTTATTTAATAAAACAAACTTTTCATCAAGGTAATATATAAAAACGTATAATCTCGTAAAAAATTGTATTCATAAAACTCAACAGCATGCAGTCTTATACTGGAAACTGTACTGTGCTGGAAAGTTGCACATTGTTCCTGTACCAAGACCCAACAAAACACATTTATTATTAATATTGTATTTAAGGGGCAGTTAGTTGTCTCTAAAAAGTAAGAATGTGCCTTGAAAAGTTAACTTTAATAATTCCCAAGAGAAATTCTCTTATGTATGTATCTCACATTTGGTCCAATTTAGCCGCCCTGGTCTCGTCATGTGGTTATGATGTCACTGCACAAGCAGGTGGTTCAGTTTTGTGGTGGCTGAGGTCATAGTCACATTCCATGTCACCCATTTCATGCCTGCTGATGATGTGCTTCGATTCTGCTAACAGCAGATTTGTATTCATTATTTTTCATTTGAGTCACAAGAGACAAGGACGATTCTTGCTAATGGTTATTTCTGATTAGGACACTCAAATCTATTCAGACAACGATTAAAAAGCCGACTGACTTATGGGGAAACAGTTAGATCCTTGAGCTGAAGTGCTTGTTCTGAATAATACGAGTGTTATTTATCTCAAGCAGAAGAATACGAGAGCTGTCTTGCAAGGTCAGTACCCTACAAGCGCAAAACAATCAGGCCAGTCACGTTAACCATTTGCTTTTCCTTAAGGCAATAGTATGCCTATTACTCTCAGCTATGGATTTCAATAGACGACATCTAAAAGAGATTTAAGGCCGAGCAAAAAACGATAACTCTTATGACAGATCCCGAATCAATGCACATAGAATTCTGTTTATCATAATCAAATGTTTGTTATAAATGTTCAAGTTTTTTAAAAGTTAACTGATTCTGATTGGCTATCATACATCAGATAAAAAAAAATTATCATT
This sequence comes from Enteromius unitaeniatus, assembly GCA_032359435.1. NCBI lineage: Eukaryota > Metazoa > Chordata > Actinopteri > Cypriniformes > Cyprinidae > Enteromius > Enteromius unitaeniatus. The sequence goes on from JAUMHI010000067.1 coordinate 8,348,387, forward strand.
CTGAAAGATATCTATTATGTCATAATTTTTACAGCTGTGATGTGGGCTTAAAGTAATTGTTCACAATGATCCAGCTTCTAAAGGGGTACAACACCCAACACACATGTCCTCCCAGATGTATTTCTTTATTCTGTGGAACACAATATTTTTAGAGAAATAATCCCTTTCTGTGAGTCCATAGTAGGCAAGGTTTTCAAACCTGACACTTAAAAAATGATGTAATTCTAATGAAGCATTGATTCAACTTGTAAACACATTGTAAAATTCGAACAAGAATTGTGCAAAGAAAATAAATGATAAATTGATCAGAGTAAATGTTCAGAGAATTGTCAGTTTTAAGTGGATTATCTCTTTAAGAGTAAGTGAGCTAAATATTGATGTTAATTTTGGGCCAATAACTTGAACATGCTCAGCAGGGCCCATTTAGCTTGATGGCATAAAAAAGCAGCATAGTTCAGCAGCACTCTAGCAGGATGCCAAATATAGTTCCACATCTGCCTGAAGGAGGTGGCAGATGATGGAGGCCACTATTATATGCACGACAGATTCTTCACACCTGGACAACGGAGGCTTTACACCCACATGGTACAGGTTCCAGTTGTCGTCCATGTTGTCATTTACTGAGTGAAGTCAAGCTACTCTGACATTTTCCTTATTGAAGTGTAGAACTGTGCCACCTGCTCAAATCCACATGCAATTATACCTTCAGTGGGAGGGCAGCGAACCTGTTCGCATCAATGTTGCCAAGGACCAACTGTCATGCAGGTGACAAAAGCTGTCTATTTACAAATACACCCTCATAATGGTTTCAAAAAATTCAACTGTCAGTGATTAGAGTTGTATGTTATCTTTTGTTCTCTGCCATCTAATTAATACACTCAAATCACATAAGCACATAATCAATATTTAATAAAAAGATAAATATATAAAATATGTAAAATAACATGCTGTATAAAAAATGTTCATTGTTAGTTCACGTTAGTTGTATTATCAGCATTAACTGATATTAACGTATGAAAGTTTATCGTAAAGTGTTATAAAATTCAATACTATTTTATCTAAATAAAAGTAAATAAATAAATAAATAAAGCAAAAGTAAATTCAGTGGATTAAGTAAATTACTATATACAGTATGAAAATGGATATCCATGAATTTAACAGTAATAATTTATCAATGTTGTTAACATTAAGTGTTGCCTTCTATTACTGGATCTGGGTGCTGTGTTTATAGCCCAAAAATAGAAGTTTATCTGTGGAAATTGGGGAATTTTCATCAAGCTCAGTTCCCTAGGGCTCTATTCTGGTTCCGATATTATTTTCCCTGTTAAAACAAGTTTTGGTTGTAAAGGTTCTTAATAGGTGAAATAATTAATGACATCATTTTTGAATTAACTATCCCTTAAAAAAAGAAAATCAAAAACAACAACAAGTTTATAATATCTTTAGTATATGGTTCTAAAGAATTGGAGTAGTTGTCCCCTTGTAGGTCAGTTAATGCATCAGGAGGGAGGTGGCAGCTCACAGAAACGTTGTGTTCTTCTCCTCTTGGAGGTGACTGTAAAAAGCTCCAGGAAGAAGGCGTGAAAGCCTCCAGAACAAGCTCGGCTCCATATGGGAAGCGAGAGCTCCAAGACAAGCTCTTGCAGAGTGACATTTAGCCAAGAAGTGCATGTGAAAGCATGACCACTGAACTTCTGTGCTGGATTCCAAATGCCAATGTGTCCATTTATTGTGCAGACGCTCAGCCGATGCAAAGAGAGTAAAACTGAAATGTATCAAGTGCAAACAGCCACTGGAACCTGTGGCCAGACTATATAATGGCTGGTTGACATTTAAGCATGAAAGGTTAGGTGGAAAAAAACTTTGCAAACAGGATTTAAAAAAAATAAATAAAGTCAGTTGTATTGCACATGCTCTTGACTATTTAGAAAAATAAACAATTATTGCCTCCACACCAGTCTCTATTTGGTGCTAATCATTTCATCTCTTTCCATCCACCTTTTTTTTATCTGAATAGACAAACTGAAGCACTGCCCCTTACAAAAACATAATTATAGTGTTTGGTTATTGCTGCTTGAATTCCACTTTTAAAAAAATTCCAAACCGCACCATCTGCAGGACTCTACTGCATGACAGACATTTGTCATCTCATTCTCAGCTGCTTTCCAAAACAATTCACTGGATGATAAACATGTGCAGCCATTCCTTCAGTAATTGTGTCACTGTTAATTTATCTAAAGTGGACACTGTTTTGAGTTGTTTGGTCTGGGGCCTATTTCAGAAAGGAGGTTCAAACAACTCTGAGTTTAAACTTGAGAGTTTAAACTTGAACGTCTCCAGGTTATGAATATAACCATGGTTCCTTTAGGGAACGAGATGCTGCGTCAAAACGCTTTGGGAACGCCTTCTGCGTGATCGCCGTGTGAATATGCTGTAGAACCAAACCAATGGAATGTCGCGACGTCATGGGCAGGTGACGTCAGAGACCAGGAAGCTATAAATACACCAAAGGTAGGACAAG